>QFEN01000440.1:0-108168 GCA_003316125.1 Auricularia polytricha
ACCCGTAGCACCCGACTCGCACCCCACCCGTGGGTTCCACCCGGGCGGGTACCCGGGAAACCTCTACCCATGCCAGGCCCTACCTAAGCGCTTTATCTGTGGCATGCCTAGGGTGGCAGCGTGGAAATACATGCTGCGGCAAGGGCGTGGCTATTTTGACGCGGGGTTGAAGCTGTGAAGATGTTGGAGAAAATTTATCGTGGTACCAGTGGTGTTTGATACGGCACGATTGGGGCTTGACATGGTACTTACAGAGGCAGCATAGGGATCGCCAAGCAGTACGAACATGAAGGACAAGCACTGTAAATGTGGCGAGAGGTAAATTTGACCCTTCCAGGGCCTATGCGCAGTTGAGCATTCAAATGTTAATCTATTCGCAATGTTTAGAATATACATACGTTTCGAGTGATACCACGTGGTATTTGAACATACTATACGCCCTAGTAGGCCTAGGATAAGTTATCACAGTGCCGCATCACCTATAGAGCCGCTTCGCGACTGTGTCAATTTCATCTGGCACAGTCTGACGAATTTTTTTTTTTGGTTTTGCTTTCTTATCAACGAGCGACTGTGCAGTCGCGGCCATCATCTCAAGATGCAGTCAGTACCAGCTTTCTTCGCTTTCTACGAGGTTCCCCATGGGATTTTGTTTGCTGTTGCTTTCGAGTTCATGGCACGCATTGGCTACTAGAAATGAGGTGCTCATCGGTGCTAGAAGCCACATTGTCACTGTCGCTGAAACTTTGAAACTGGCCCGCGCTACGGTGATCATTAACTAGGACATATACCATGTTCGAAAACTACCTTGCCAGTTTTCAGCATCGTCACTTCGTCCCTACCACCTCCTCGGTTGCTATTGGCTCAGGTTCTATCAAGAAATCTGTCTGATAGGCTTCCTCCCAAGAAACAGGCGGCAATAACTTCCATCAGGTTAACCATCTCAGAGCCCTGATAAATCAGCATTGGTATCTTTCGCCTGTTCGATATCGGATTTGTCGTGGGCAGCAGGTGCCTTTTTCTGCAATGGTGGTTTTCAGTAGGTAGTCTTCTTGAAGGTACTTCATTTGTGGTTGCAGGACAGTAGCAGCAGATGCAGCTACTCTGAGAGGGACCGTATTCGCGTTTTTAGGAGCACTTGACTTTGCGGTGGGGCATGAAAGGTGAGACGTCGGCATACTCCCTGCGGCGGGAAAAGAGCTCTGCGTAGACGCATTAAATGTGCGGACCAGGAAGATATCAGATCGGAGAACATTGATGTACATTAAAATTTGCAAGCTTGAGCTGATTTGAACTGGAGTCAAAGACTGGGACGGCCGAGCGCCGCTACCGTTTCTGCCGGCTATGGTGGCAGCAACGAGAAAACAAGCATTCGTAATGTCATGGTCTACGTTTGGGCTATATGGACCCTGCTGGTCGCTTGCAGAAGATCTAGGTGAATGTACAAGTTTTCAAGTAGTCAAGACCTATGTTCTTTCTTCCTATTATCACAAGTTTCAAGTAGTGGTCACGGTAAGTGAAACAAACGGGGCATACCTCTTCCGTAGTAAAGTCGTTGACAATGCCAAAGAAATGACACAGTTCTTCAGGGGTCTTCCCCTTGGTCCTGTTGACGACCGTTTGACATCCGAAATCGCTGAGAAATCGATAAGCGGGAGCGGCGCTGCTCAGGATCAGCTTTGCGACTCACAAGAGCGACGTGATCTGAAGATAATTTGCAGCCAAGATGATCTCGAAAAGCGTATCTTGGTCAGTAGTGATGGACTTCTGGTCCCACTCGCTGATGTCAATCGGCATGGGGGCCTCATGCTGGTTCCTGGCGGGTAAGGCACCGTTCTTGTAGTATTTGCAGTATTCCAAGACCTGTAAACCGAAAAGAATGTGAAAACCCCATTTATCTAGCTACACCAAACAAGAAAAAAATTGATCGACAGATATCCAAGTTGCTAACCTTCTTCAATACCCTGGAGGAAACATCAGGCAAAGGGATCTTGGGTTGGCCAGGCTCTCGATAGCCTGCAAAATCATTTTACTCCAATGGGTGGCGATGACGAAAGAGACTCACCTTCAAGCGTCGTTTTGATGAGCATACTGCACTCAACGACCTCCTTATCTACATTGAACTCATCTTTATCAGAAGTAACAAGGAGAACCATGTTGTATTGTATTACAGGTGAAGCTGGTGAGGTGATGGGTAGCCGAGAGTCAAGGGTCTATTTCTCCTCTGGCAATTATTCACTGCCAGTGATAACCTACAGGTGTCTCCACGTGGGAGAGCATGAGCAGCGTCATCGGTGGCGATCTCCACTTGAGAAGGAACGTGACACCGCATGATTAATATCGAATTGCGTAGTTGTCCAGCACGAACCTAAAAAGTCAGTAGGATAGAAATTTCATGAATTTGCATTTCACGGTAACTCAGTACTCAGCGCCAGGGCATACAAGATGAAAGCAAGAAAAACATGCCACCGCATAGAGGGAACAGGGTAAGCAGACGAGACCAAGGGGGTTTTGAATTCGGCATAGGGCAGGCGGACCTCAGCCACCTTGTTGTTATATATAATAAGGTAATATGGTCATGAGGATTCAGACCCCAGAACACCTGATACGACTTCACAAGCTTCTCCACGACGGACACTTACGCTCACTGATCAGCTTGCTTGTAGTAGCCATGGCGGACCCTTCAAAGGCGGAATCAGAGCAAATCTTCAAAGTGCTGAGATTGCAGAAAGGCAACAAGGTCAATTCATTTCAACCCCCTCGTCGTGGTTGCTGACTTCCGAGACTGCAGATGTGCTTTGATTGTCAGGCTCGGAATCCGACCTGGTCCAGTGTGACGTTTGGAGTTTATATCTGCCTAGACTGCTCTAGCGTCCATCGGAATATGGGCGTACACATAACTTTTGTCCGGTATGTTGTTTTTCCACAATGCTAATGTCCCCGCGCATTCTTATCACCGCTAACGGTATGGCAGATCAACGAATCTCGACAGCTGGCAGCTAAACCAGCTTCGTACCATGAAAGTAGGCGGCAACGCATCGGCGACCGAATTTTTTACGCGACACGGTGCCATGACCCTTCTTAGCGATTCCGACACTAAGAAGAAGTATTCAAGTCGTGCTGCTGAGCTGTACAAGGAAGAACTTGCGAGACGAGTGAAGGAAGATGTCGCAATGTGAATTGTTGACACGCTTTACAGGAATTTAATCTAATTGTTTATCTCAGGTTCCCTACGCGCATCGTGGTTGATGGCGTCGATGCCTCTCCTGTGAGCGTTGAAGCTGCGCAAGGGGAGGAAGATTTCTTCTCTTCATGGGAAAAGCCCGCTGCTCCGAAAACCTCTTCTTCAACTCTCGTATCTCCTCCTATTATTGGGCGGCCAGCATCGACGGGCTCAACCGCATCTAGACCAGCCACATCATCTAGTTCCATGCGATCGAACTCTAGTCCCTCTACAAACGGTGCCGCCAAGCTCGGTGCAACGCGTTTAACGTCATCTACTTCTGCAATCGGTTCATCAGCGACTTCTATGTCTCAGAAGAAATCCAAGCTTGGTGGCCTTGGCGCGAGAAAAGCAGCCACACCCATAGATTTTGCAGAAGCGGAACGCAAAGCTGCAGAGGAAGCTGAGCGTATCAAGCAACTTGGCTATGACAGACAACGTGAGGAGGAGGAAGAGCGCGCACAGAAAGAGGTGGAAAAGGTGACTGCATCGCAGGCGAGGGTAAAGGCTGCCGATGCTGCGCAGGTGAACACGGTACGGGGCAAAGTCGACTTGCAGAAGGGCAATAGCCAAGACCTCGAGAGGCTGGGCATGGGCTTCCGTAAACTTGGCTTTGGTGCAGTTCCCGTCGCCTCACCTTCATCCACTGCGAGATCAAGGTACATCCCACTCTCAACCAGATGTTCAGATGAATTGATCTATCTTCTAATCGCACAGTCCTGGCAATGATGACGCACCAACTACCGCACGAGACAAGTTTGGCAACCAAAAAGCTATCTCCTCCGACATGTACTTTGGCCGAAAGGATTACGACCCTGCTTTTGTCTCTGAGTCTCAGTCTCGTTTACAAAACTTCCAAGGCGCCACATCTATTTCCTCTAGCCAATACTTCGGTCGAGAAGACGAAGAAGAGTTAGAGCGTGTTAGTTCAGATGGCGGGATGTTGGGCGATGGCAGTCTTTCGAATCTCGAAGTTGCTGCAAGAGATGTCTTATCAAGGGTCATGGCGAACCCTGACGTCCAGAACGTCGGAGAGAACATTCGGACCAGTGCATTGAAGGTGATTATCCTATCCATTTACTTGCGTGGGGCTAGCGCTCACCATGCAATCTAGCTTTCGGATTATTTGGCGCAGATGTCTCAGCATTAAGTTAAGCGGTGTGCTTGTATATCCGACATACATTTTGAGTTTTTTCTTGTTATCTTTCCATACATGAGTTTCTAGTTACCTGATTTTGGGAATGGATTGGATTGTGCAAAGGTTAAGTTGAAGCCACGTGGCAATCAGCGGCGTTGTTTGGCAAGAGCCTCTGAAGTAAACAAAGGTGTAAGATCGGGAATGCATCCAAGCGAATGAGCCACCATGATTAGGTTCATCCTCGTGCAGGCAGGTGCACTCTTCAGCATGAAAGACTACGTGCTCAAATGATCGCGCTCAGAACCGTCAAGGGAAGACGCGGTTGTCGAAGTGGTATGTTCCGTACGACGACGACGAGAAGGTGCGATGGGCGCCATTGAGAGCTTCCATGCCGTTGACTATGCACTAAGGTCAGACTCCGAGGTGAGGTACACAGACTAGTCGCTCCGCGCGACCAGAAACACCAGTCGAACTTTGTGGAGGTGAGGAGTTATGACGTGTCGCGCATCTTCCATTCCTTATGACGTTGTGCAGTTCAAGAATTACAAGATCGTGTACAGGCGTTATGCCGGTCTATTCTTTTGCGTATGTGTGGACGCTAACGACAACGAGCTGGCATACCTGGAGGCTATCCACCTCTTCGTCGAAATTCTTGGTGGGCGACTCATTTGCATCCCACGGGCTGAGCTTACTCGCTGATATTACTTCAGACTCATTCTTCGACAACGTGTGCGAGCTGGATCTTGTCTTCAATTTCTACAAGGTGCGGCTGCGTTTGTCCCTCGTATGCATTCTTCTAACTGAAGAGTTGCAGGTGTACGCCATTCTAGACGAGATATTTTTGGCGGGAGAGATTGAGGAAACCAGCAAGGATGTGGTGTTATCGAGGTTAGAGGCACTTGAGAAGCTTGAATGATCGGCTTCGTGTCGTAGTTTGTGAGTTCGCCGCTTGATATACACCTGCGATCTATCCTTATGGTAGCAGCTCTCTCTAGCATGTTATGATAACAGGGACTTTATAGTAGATGTTTTCGACTCGTGACTTACTGTGCTTCGCACGAGTGGATTTACTACGTTCGACGATTAGGTGAATTCCATCGTATACCCATTTGCATTATGTGTCAGCTTCTTTCGGACGGCATCGAGGTAGCTTTCCGTGCTTTCCATCCTTGTGTACGCTACCTATTGTTTGTCATCGCAATGCGGTGCGTGTGCACTGCTTGTCTCCACTGGCATGTCTTCATTTTGTTTATGCTAGCGGACAATTGGGGTGCCATCACGATCGAAGACATGATGACGAATTATGCTCCAATCTTCGAACATCTTCCATTGCAGGTAGTCGTAATTTCTTGAATAAGGTTTTATCGCTTCTGGAAACTGCTATGCATCGCGCGAGGTTACCCACCCGAATCGACTTCTGCGCATGACGTATGGCCTGCGTGCTACAGCGCCTAAGCAATTTTTGGTTGCTGCGTCGAATTGGAGTGCAATTTTTCACCACTTGGAGTACTTGGTGGCGCTTCTTGTACTCGCATGAGAAATCGCCTCCAGATTCCGCTTGGTCTACTACTCAGGGAGAAAAATCTGCTGCAGCACCTCTCAAAGCTTATGTATTCATCCTTCCCTGCAGGTGCATAAACCAACCACCAATCATGCCAGAGGGCACCCTGCTCGGCAGAGGCGCGTACTGAATTCACATGATCTTTATTTTGGAATTGCACCCTTTGAAACCGTATGATGTCATGACTGTTCGACGTCATAGGCTTGCCTTTTTTGTACCCCGCCTATAGAGGAGTATAAGTAGGACGTGTCGAACGACCCATTCTACCAACATCCCACAACCAACTTCACTACCTTCTATCAACGAACTTTAACTCATACTCCCATCGTAAATATGTCTGCCCAAGAGCCCAGGTAAGCTCTTTGCCCGCCCGCTTTCTCGTTGACCAGGACTCATGCATCGTCCTTTAGCAAGACCACTGGTCAATTCCACTCTATCAAGGGTACCGCCGTAGAGACAGTACGGAGCTCACCACACCGCTCGCCGCCGTCCCGCTGATTTTTCTTTCTAGATTGGCGACCTGACCGGCATGCAATCCTGGTCGCAGTCGGGCAAAGAGGAGCACGTCAAGGGGGAGGGCGAGTACAAGGCCTCCCAAGCCAAGGGATATGCGGAGGGCGTTTCTGACAGGGCTACCGGTTACAAGGACTCAGTCGTAGGCGCTGTGACTGGCGACAAAACCCAACAGGCAACTGGTAGGTGATATTCACAGAATGTTTGAGGCGTTTGACAATTTGTTTATTAGGGAACGCCAAGAACGAGAAGGGTCAGACGAAGCAAGAGATTAACAAGCCTACATGAGTTCCAAACCTCTGTCATCCGTCTGTCTTGTAAATATTGTACCTTACCTCCTCGACTTTGGAATGGATCTTAACATCAGTGTCTATCGGTTTTATTTCCATTCATGACACTTGAGGATATTGATGTCCTATCAATCTCTTCATTCGTCACATTTTAATTTTGCGCAAGAGTAACGTACAAGCCCGCTGACAGTTCGCCGCTACTTCTCCAACCCAGTCCAATCAACAGGCTGTTTCAAAACTGCAATCAGCCGTCCTTCTTCACTCTCCAGGTCTGATCCCATGTCCGTCATATACTCCCATCTTGCAGTCTCTGGAAGGCTCATCAAGATGCTTTCAATACGCGCTGAAGGTGTTTTCAACCCAAACTTGGTGCCTCTGTCGTACACAAGGTTGAATTCGACATAGCGCCCCCTGCGTAACAGTTGCCAGCGTCTGTGTTGATCGGTGCTGGTCATTGACATCCTACGCTCAAGAATGGGCAAGTAGGAGGGGATGAACGAATTCCCCACCGCTTTTATGAAGTCAAAAATCTCCTCTGACGATCGAGGTCGTTTGACGTCATCTGAGAGCCGAGCATGCTTCTCAGTGCTGAGATCGTCAAAGAAGAGACCTCCGATCCCTCTGGTTTCTTGACGGTGGACGATATAGAAATATTCGTCACACCACTTCTTAAACGCAGGGTATAGTTCGCTGCCATGTTGGTTGCAGGCATTTTGCAACGTCGTATGGAAGTGACGTGCGTCTTCATCGTAGAGATACGATGGCGTGAGATCAGATCCTCCTCCGAACCACCATGCAACAACCTTGCCAGTTCCCTCACCCTCTGCGGCTTTCTCTGAGATCTCGAAATAGCGATAATTGGCATGTACGGTGGGAGCGTGGGGATTGCGAGGATGCACGACGAGGCTTATTCCAGCCGCAAAAAACGGAAGACTGGTCTTCTCGTCGTATGGGATGTTGGAGTGATCTGCACGCATTTCCTTGATTGCGGCAGGGGGAAGCATGCCGTGCACGACAGATATATTGACACCAGCCTTCTCCAAGACTGTTTGCGGGCCGGGTGATGCATCTGTGGGAGGGGGAGCGAAGAAAACGCCTGATACGCCCTTCCCGCCTTGGTGTGCTCGTAACCAAGAGTCACGCTTGAATTTTGGAGCATTGGGATCGAGAGTTTCAAAGGAGATGATAATCTCCTCTTGGAGGCTGAGGATGTATTCTTCGAAACGTTGGCGCATAGTAGGGGTTTCCATCTTGATTTATGGGTCTCAGACTGTAATAAATCTGTATATAAGAGACGTTATCTATCTTTGATGATCACGGACCGTCGCAACAGGAAAAGGGCAACTGACCCCCTTGGTAGAAGGTCACGATTAAATTGATAAAGCCACGTGACTCTCACATGGGGAATCACACCCCCAATTGCAGTGATTCCCCCGTTCTGTGATTTCGTTCCACCGTCTGCTCACCGTTCATCCTTTGTAGTCCTAAGCTTAAGTAGTCTTCTTGTAAATCATGGATGCTCGTCTCCGCCGCGTGAATAAAGAAATCGCTGGTAGGCATTCATCATCGTTGCTTGTGGCATTGCTCACTTTCTCACTCACCCCTGGTCAGACTGCAAGAATGATAGATCTTCAAATATCAAAATTGACTTGGTCGATTCATCGCCATTTCACCTGAAAGGATCCTTCCCAGGTCCTCAGGACACCCCATACGCAGGTGGTCACTTTGAGGTGGTGCGCATCCTTAGTTTCTTCTGTAGCCTAATCAGAACTCTCAATCCGCGTAACAGGATATTGTCATCCCCGACTCATATCCGTTCCAACCCGTCAAGATGAAATTCATCACGAAAGTGTATCATCCAAACATATCGTCAGCGTCCGGAGCTATCTGTCTTGACATCCTCAAGGATGCGTGGTCGCCTGTCCTAACCCTCAAATCAACGCTGATCTCGCTTCAATCGTTGCTGTGTTCTCCTGAGCCCAATGATCCGCAAGACGCGGAGGTTGCAAAGCATTACACCACTAGCAAGCGAAGCTTCGACGAGACAGCCAGGTACTGGACACAGATATATGCCGGAGGGCCTGCAGTCAAGAAGATGGAAGTGAAGGAACCACCAAGAGATGAGATCGCAATAGCGGGTCTTGAAAGAGCCCATGTAGATCAGTTTGAAAGTCTTGGTTTCGAGCGCCCAAAAGTTGTACGTCTTGGGAAAGCTGCATTTTCAAAAAATTCAGGACAGCGCTGATACTGACTCAGATCGACGTTCTTCGGAGATTGAACTACCGTGGCGCGAACGTTGCCAATATTTCGGAAGATAGGATTGTAGAAGAGCTTCTGAAGTGACATCGATGTCGACATACCCCGCACGTGATTTCTGACGTTGATTCTTGTATTTTTTCGCTGTGAATGCCATCCGTTACTTGATTTTATGTTTTCAGTACTCATCGGGCGGATAACAGTCGGACCGACTTATGAGTCCCAGGTTTGTGGAAATGCCGTTGCTGTTCCCCCCCTTTGCCAGCCTCGTGGCTCTGTTTATAGTCACGCTGCCCTGTCGGTCCATTCCGATTGTGCAGGGGTGATACTGGGTGATAAGTATCATCGTCGATCGATATCCTTCGATCTTTTCCCTTGCGAAGAACGCGGAGCTGCAACGCTTCCTAACGACGACGTCATGATAATCACATCTTCTTCCTTTCCGAAATGCCACCCCTGCAACAGCCTTCGGACTTTGGCAGACTTTGGCACACAGCAGCGATAATCCTTACGGACCTTACCAAAGACTGCCCCTGGATGGCGCCCAAGAACTCGCAATAATGATCTTCTTGAATTTCCAGTAGCCTGGTATTTTCACATCAGCTCATTCCGGAGCTCATGCCAGACTCATGCTCTGAGAACTGCACTCCACGTGGCCTCTGCCTACCAGAGCAAAAAATGGGGCAATATTCGTTTTTAGGCCTCCCCCGTTTTCCACTTCCGGAGGGGGTCATAACTACGCGCCCCCAACGTCATACCGCACTGGACCGGGAACAGACTAGGATGCAAGGGAAACCCCAAGGCCAACCTCGAAGAGGCAGGCGCTCTGTCTATTGACTTCGAACACAGACCGCGGACTACGAACGAGGACTCCAGCCACTGCGCAAGGACCCCGGAGGACCCGCGCGATATTTCTTCGTTACACCTAGTCTCGGCGAGGGGCAGTCATGACCAGAGGTCCTTATAGGTCCTTATATGCCACACTGAGATCAATGATTGAAACCACCACTGCTCGCGCTCCAAGTTCCTCCGAGCCGGCAAGCAATCCAAATTTGATGCGGTGAGAAGTTCTTCTGTGAGAATGGAAGATCATTGACAAGCTCTTGAATCTACAAATTACGAAGCTATTATGGGACGGAGATCGCACCGAAGACTCGAATCAGAAGAATCAGAGAAAATGGCTGGATCCGTTAACAGGTATCAAAGCGCCTTTCATTGGACCTTCCTCACTCCTCATTTTGATCTTATGATCAACAGAATAATGGATACAACTGATCCGTGACGAGCCGAGGTCCTCCGAGGTCTACAGTACCGATGCGTGTGTTGGATGTCCGTATGAGGAATGTGGGGTGGAGAGATTATAAAAAGCCTAACGGCTCGGAGATATCATCACTGCCTCGTGATGGATATACATGTACTTTTACTCCGAGGAAATGCTATCAGCGTTTGTTAGAGTATTTGTTCAACAATAAGGGGGGATGAGAGGAATATATCTTTGCCAATGTGTCGAGTCAAGGATTCGTGCCAGTGTGCTCTGTCATGCACAGTCTGAACAGGAAAAGATATGAGGACTATCGGTGAACATCAAATGCCAAGGCGGGCGTGACCTCCGGTCTACTGTATTGGCTATGAACCAAATCCAGGCGTGGCAAATTTGAATGAAGATGACACCCATAAAATTTGGACTCATAGAACACAGCAGAGCCGGAGGGGCACAGCAAACCGTCGCACTCGTAGCAAGCACCAATTGCCAAGAAAGGCGCGGACAGGTAAGAAATGGGGGGATGGAATAGTGTCACTTCAGCATCAGACTCGGAGGTTCTTATATGGCGAAATATAACAGCTTGATGTCTCATGGGCGCAGTGTCTATCCGAACATGCGTTCCTCCCATCGTCACCAACAATTACCCACAACACACAATTGTCAGCTGACGCTCTCTGACACTCTGCCGGAACGATCGAGATTGCACTGGCTTGACGCATAAGGAAAACAAACGGCAGGATGGATATCAGCCCGTCAACAATCTGAGTTTGTGATATTAAGAGGAAGTGCCGTCCCTTAACGGCACAGCCGATAGCCATGCTGCCATAGGCTGACGCCCGTTTATCGCGAATACAAAAGCCGCACGTCGTCACAGAGCAAAAGCAAACTCAGGGCCACTGGTGACACTAGTTCTCTTTTGTTGATTTGATCCCAACTGTCAACCTTACGCTAGTCTCCCCTAGTCTCCATGTGTCCAGCCTAAACGGTGTATAGACGAAGAAGAATGGTCGATCCTTCTATACAAAAGAGTACGAAAGGCACACGTATCGGATACCGACATTGTTTGAGAGGTTTGCCACTATAATTGCATGCTTAGATCAGCCTGACTGTTGTCGCGACATTGCATAAGATAGTCGATCAGACACCTCATGGCAACGGCGAATACTGACTGGGTTGAACACGTTGCTCGCCGAATGTAGCACCTTCAGAGCCAGAATCTGCAGGGTCATGCCGCAAATGGTCAGGTATACCGAACATTATTCACAGTGAACATTGGAGTGGCTCTCCAACACCATTTGCTTTGTCTACGGGAGCTTTATAGTGCCGCCAGGTCGCCCGAAAAAAAGAGAAATATTTTCTGACGCACAGAACCCTACAGAAGCGCTTGGCGCGAGACACGTGCAACTTTTCAGTATCTTTCCTGCTGTCGAAAAAAAATTAAAATAGCCAAGTGGCCGGTGCAAAGTGAGGTAAGACTGCGCAGATCTTCCTAGATGACACAGCGGAGCTAGCCGTTATAAGATGGTCGAACTTGATCCGTCATACGGGAAAATCATGCAGAGGGTACGCTTGCGACATACGACGACTCTGTTCGTCACGACAAAGATACATAGTTCAGACGCCCCTTGAAGAGGCGCAATGTGCCGTATAGCAGTTATCGCAGGCACAAAGATTCTGACAATGGTTGTCAACGTGAGCTCATCACCTGTGTATCGATGCGGAGAACACGGCGTACCAAATCATCCTTATCATTTAGTCACGGCCCGGCATTGTGGCACTGATCTAAATGGCGTTATACGCACTGGTCTTAAAAGTATCTGCGTCCAAGGACATCTGCATCCGGATATACTCCACATCTCCCTTGTAGAATAAGTCACCAAATTCGACCATCCCACGCTTCTTATACCAGGCACTGCTTGATATCCGAGCATCACACCAAATGATGCTTGCACCCAGCGTCGATCGAGCTGCTTCAGCCGCATGTTGAAGCAACTTGGTCCCTATGCCTTTATTCTGGTACATCAGATCGCAGGCAAATTTACGAAAGCGTGCAGACTTTCTCTGGGAAGGGCTATCATTCTCAGATATTATAAGGTGATGTCCCGGCAAGGGTTCGTTAAATAACGAGATGACGGCAACGGGCTTTTCGTGCTGTGACACGAAGGCTCCAAAATGAAGACCCATGTGGTCTTCAGCGAGAAGAACATCTGCGATTGAGAGACTCGGCCACAAAACCGACTGGCGGAGCTCCAAGGTAGCATCAATGTCTATGGGAGCGATACAGAGTGCCAGGTTCGGTTTCACTAAAGCCGCTCAACGGATGAGATCCTGCCTCATATGAAGAGCCCTATAAATTCACTCACCTTCATTTTCTGTTTCGTCAGACATACCAGCTGAGAGTTCTCTAAGAGTGATCCAGTGTAATGTACAAGACGCGTGTTAGTTGTGCACCGACAAAAACACAGGTAGCAATTAGAAGCGTCTGGCTGACCAATCCTATCCAAAAACGTTCTGCAAAATCTCACAGTCTAGACTCTAGAAGTTTGGTAAGTGTTGAAACTGAAAGGGACGACTTGGCTTCCTTCATCTATAATGGTCTGGCTAGGGTGACTGGGACTTTGGTAGTGCTGGTTCTTGCATGCTTGCCATAAAGTGAGCCATCAAATCTATGATATATGACCACTTAAACTCCATTAAAACCAGAATGAGGTTCTGATAGTAGGAAACTTAAAACTAGGTCTCATGTTTGAGATAAGGCTTAGGTGAGCCACGGATTTCCAACTTAACCGCCGATTGAAATTCGTAGACCGTTTTTTCTGTTGGGGGAAGATTTAAGTTCCATTAAATCGAAGCGCCTACTTCAGGGATTCGCTGCTTTGGTACTGCGAACATTGACCCCAAACCATACCTTACGTAGGTGCTTAACCATGCAACATGTATTAGACGATGCAGGTTCTCACCCTGAGTATTGTGTTTTCTCAGATCATGGTGTGTTCCCTCGATCGAGTGCGTTGAAACCAACTTAAGTCCCGTCCAGTTCACATGAAGTTGGCACAAATTGCAATCGGAGTTTGCCATTTCGTTCATAAAATTATGTTCAGTGACCGTTACATCCGAACCTAAAGCTGCATCATGCCTTATTTCGACATGATAGCCCCTTACCTGCAGGGTTCACTGGCTTCCGTCCCCTTTTTTTCTTAAGTCACGTATGCATCATTTTGCTCCCTGTGTCCCCGGTTCCATTGCCACTCGTCCCTGGAACATTATGTGCCGCAGAAACTGCACAAAAACAAGGTGATGCATCTCTATTAAATTAATCTGCCTCCAGCCACAATGTACCCTTATTCCTTATGGTTTGAACACTAGAAGTTTCCAGAAATGCAGCAAGTGCGGCGTAATCATTGTGTACTGATGGCGTTTGTAGTCATTCTTGCCATTTATCGGCGTGGTGCGCCAGAAGCTTTTATCCGTCAATTCGGGTTTCCCCTCCCGCAAGGAAGTCCTGCCCCACAGGCCATGGAGTATGCCAGACGTGTCAGCATGGTTGCGGCTATTCTAGTACAATGTTTGCCACACGTTTGAATTTTGAGACCGCACAACAAAGCTCAGAACCATATACTTGGCTTTTTTTTCGCTCCGCGATGATACGTAGGTACTAGTATTTGTACGAGATCCCGACTTGCCTCATGTTGACGCCACCAAATCGGCTCCAACAACTGGATTGCGAATTTTTTCTCGGATTGGCAGTCTGTCTGGGGAATATCCCCGACGGCTCACTCCTGAAACATCAATAGGCAATTCAACATTATATCCAGCCTTTGACGTGGATCGGCGACTGTAAGCTAGTCCCAAAAAACACAAATCCAATGATCTATGCTGAACAAATTCCAGTACATGTGCTCTATCCTCTACTTCGGTATCTATGATGTGTCGGACCGCAGGCCTTCTCCATTTTGGATCGGTATCTCCTTCTGCGCCTCTGTATCATGTTCCACTCCGCTCTCCTCGCTATTCCATGCTTTCTCCCTCTCCAGGACAATACGTTGGCGTGCTTCCAGTCCCCCCTCATAGCCAAACCAACGATTTCGAGGGCAATGTGGACCGCGGAGCAATAAAACCATAATTTGGAAGCCTTGGAGCGCCAGCATCAACAATGAACATGCTCTCCATCCGTGTTGCACGAAAACTTGGGTACCAACAGACGTGCCCATCACCTGCCCGATGAACAGCTAGGATGGCTTGCTCAACAACAGCTCAGATTGATAGCTCACTGCGGAACTCACTGATAGAATGAGAATGGCGTTTAAGCGCGCACGAGCTGCGGAAGATATGCTGTGATGTGATTAATGTGAGTTAGCGGCGGTTTCTTTCATGGAGGAAAAACTGTGTTGACCTCAGGACTCGAGTGGTCATGGATACTTGCTGAGCCTGACGCGTGACATCGAGTCCGAAGCACGCGATGACGATAGCTGCAACATTTATCCCTCCTGCTGCAGTTTGCACAGCTTGGAAAGCTATGAGCAAGCTAGTGGCTATCAACGTCGCATACCAAGGAACCAGCCTATCAATGATACGTCCTGCGAAAGGACCAACGAGCACGCCTAGCATGCCAACAAGACCAAAGAGACCAATTATGAGACTGAGGATGGTCTTCAGTTCAGGCGCCCAAAAATCGAAGGACATGTGCGTACGTGGAATAGTAGTAGGGTGGACCTCCGAGAAGGAAGGTAAGCGTGACCCAGAAACTGGTAAAACCTGCGCTGGATGCAATATTTATAATGGCCACCTGTATCACTAATGGCTCCGTTACCGCATACTTGGCCATCGAAAATAGGATTTGGAAGTAGGTCAAGTCACGGTTTTTGGATGGATAATCAGGAAGGACCAGGTAAGCGCCGATGAGAACGAGTAATTGGACACCAATTGACATATAGTAGACTACACGCCAGGTTGTAAAATTGCCTATGACGCCAGCCAAGACACGAGCGATCAGGACGCCTAGCATGAGACCCGAGAGTACCACGGACAATGCAGACGCTCTGCGATCGGGTGCGGCCAGATCTGCAGCTAGAGGCATCAAGATCTGGGGAGTGACAGTTGCAACGCCGACCAAGAAGGACAAGGTCTCGAAGACATGGAAATTCTTGGTCACGGCCAAGCCTATCGTAAGAGTAGCAGATGTCGCAACCAGCAGTAACACCAGTTGTCTGCGTCGAACAAGGTCGCCGAGGGGGGATATCAGAAGCAATCCCACTAAATACCTGAACCACGATAATAAGTCGTGAGCGTTCTGAAACCGATAAGTTCATTTACCCTGCTTGAACGAGGGTGGGGATACTTGATAACCGAATCACACTTAGCCGAGATTCGTTGAAACGGGCGAAATCATAACATACCGTGAAACCTCTTCATATGTTACATCGAATGATTTCGAAAACTCGACTATGTACGAAGTTCATGATCAGAGACGCGCGCAGCTAATCACTTTCTGCAGCAACATACTTAACAGCGGTTGACAATAATACAAGTTAGCGACAACTGTCTTGCCATCAGTATCCGTTCACCGTCTACCGAGAAATCCGTACTGAATGTGCTAGCAAATCCAAAGGAGATGTTGAGCAAGATGCCAAAGTGAAAAGGTTTGGTGGGATCGTATTGGAGCCTTTTCGGGATCGGTATAACACCGAAATCTTTTGTGGGCCAACTCTCTTTTGCGGACGCTGCAACCTTTTCGGCACTTGCTTCGGGAGATTTGCGCGCCCCTGGTTTCTCAGTGCTGGAGAGAGACATGATTCTCAGCGACGGTTAGAAACAACACTGAGGTAGGCTACGACGAGGACTGCGGCAAGTGTCAAGATACGCAAGATGATGAGAAGCACTGGGAGTGATACCAGTGACTAAGACGGCCATATGGCGTGCGTGGAAGGTGCAAAAATTTAGGAAACACGAAAAAAAAATTTAAGAAAAAGAAACTACGCACTTGTGTATAGGACGCAAAGCCTGAACAGCCAAGTAATCGACGAGAGAAAGCACAGCTGCCCACCCCTTTCATGACGTTCTGACATCCAGGCTCAAATCGGCTGCAATTTTCCAAGACCACCGATTTCCGGGTCTAATCAACAGTCAGCAACTCACGATTTACTTGGTGTACGTAAATAAATGACACGGAAGTCCGCCCTTGGCATTGATATTTGCATTTGCATGGTGATTAGCCTTAGAAATATTCTCTCATGTGCTTCGAGATTAGATACTTATATTTAGTATGGCTGAGAAACTTTCAAAAAAGAGACCTCAGATAATCTAGCGGCCACACAATTCCCTCGAAGTTGGTCATTAATTAGCTGGAAGCATGACCTAAGCCTGTTGCTCCTCGTAAACAGTCTGTAGGTCTTACAAAAATACGATCGCAGTTGGTCGTTATCGGACATGAGCGCGTGAGCACAAAAGTGTGCAGGTGTGATAGTTTGTGAACTATCAAACCCCGCAACTGGATTCGTCCAAGGCATGGTAACATCATGCACATGCATCTGGAAGTGATCCACCGTGCACTGTGACCGATTTCGCTAGCATATGCACAGCCTCCTGAAGCACCTTTCAGTTCAGCGAAGGTTCGTTCTGAGGCCCCAACAACTTGCCGACGACAGGATATAAAACCCTGATCGAGGCCTCAGGTGATAGAGCGCAAAGAATCGCACCAATCTGGAGCAGTACGAATTCTGTTGCGTTAGAGGAGCTACACGCAAAGCATAAAAATGTGAACCGGTAGTATGCATGTTACAGCATATAATATGTTCAGTACGACTGCGTGTCAAGTTCCGGCTTCAGATCAGCGGAGCTCGTCAGCCTCGCCTCCTTCGACGCCCCCCTTCTCGCCGCACACTACAGCCAGGCGACTGCCTCCTGCCTTCTCAGGGTCGTCGCTCGCAATTGATCGGGACTGCTTAGACGACGGCATCTTCCAGAATCCCAATCCACCTTCATAACCAAACCACCGATTCCCAGGACAATGGGGACCTCTGAGGAGAAGCACCGCGAGCTGGAAGACGTACATGACCATGAACAGCGCGGAATCTGCACGCCAGCCATATCCAACAAATACGTCAGTACCGACGGACGTCCCTGTGATTTGACCCAGAAAAACCTGCGACAGTTCGTTATCTCATCAGGCTGATTCATAACAGAGTGTGAATTGACGCACTGATATGATCAGCAGCGCGTTCAAACGCGAGCGCGCAGTCTCTGAAATGCTGGTTCGTTGTCGATCAGTATGACAGAACTGCAAAACAGATGACAATGTACCTAAACATTCGCGTAGAGAGTGATACAGATTGGGTTTGGCGGAACAGGTCTAATCCAAAGCAAGAGATGATGGCCGCAGCGACGTTTATGCCTCCCGCCCCGGTTTGTACTGCTTGAAACGCCATAAGAAACAAAGTCGAAACAATAGCGGACCACCATGGCACAAGCCGATCGATCAGACGGCCAACGAATGGCACAGTAATCACGCCCAATATTCCAACAAGACCAAACAAGCCGATGATCAGACTGGTACTACGGCATCAGTGACGGAGTGGATGATAAGACAAGTTTACTGACGTGGAGTAGTTATATGGTGGTCCACCAAGTAGGAACGTGAGGGTCACCCACCAATTGGTGTAGCACGCGCTGGCGGCCCAACTTGTCAGCATGATTTGGCCAACGAGAGGTTCTGCGACAATGTATTTCGCCATTGAACGAAACATCCCAAGGTAGGACAAATCACGGTTCTTCACTGGGTAGTCCGGAAGCAGCAGATATGCACCACACAGGACAATACTCTGGACACCGATAGACATACAGTACACGATTCGCCAACTCGTGAAATTGGCCACTACGCCAGACAGTACGCGCGCGATGAGGATGCCAAGCAGAAACCCAGACAGAACAACTGAGATAGCTGATCCGCGACGAGCGGGAGGAGCGAGATCAGCGGCAAGTGGCATGATGATTTGAGGAGTGACAGACGTCAACCCAATCAGAAACGAGATGATCTCGAACGCTAAAAGGTTGCTTGTAATGGCAAGTCCTATGGTTAAGGAAGTTGAAAGCGCAACCAAGAGCAATATCAACTGGCGCCGGCGAAGCATGTCACCGAGTGGTGTTATGAATAGGAGGCCGATACCAAACCTTGTCCATCGTTAATGGTAGCCATTTGTAAAGATTGTAAAACCTTACCCAGCTTGAACCAGGGTTGGTATTCTGTGCAAATATTAGATTCACGGATCTCGGTCGGATTTTTAGTCATCCACACCTTGCCACTTCGTCATATGTGACATGGAAAGAAGCCGATAATTGAACTTTGGGACATGCATGTTAAGACCGCGAATGCAAATTGCGAAGCTAACTTACTTAGAATTGGCTGACAATAATATAGGTTGGCAACAACTGCATCGAACTCAAACACGTATCTATGAATGACCTGATATTAGGGCTTACCTAAAGTACTGCCTATGCCAAAAGATACATTGAGCAACATTCCGAAGTGGAAAGGCTTATCAGGGTCATAACGGAGTCGTCTCGGAATGGGAAGGCATAGGAAGTCTTTCGAGAATGTCGGATCCGTCTGCGCTGGGACAAGCGATGGCGGAGTAGGCTGAGTCGCTGCTGAACTCAGACTCGTGTCAGTGGGAGAGGTCATGGCTCACGCAGCAGAGGGAACGTACCAATATTTCTGTAAGACAACCACTGATATAAATAAATTTACCTGACATACATACTGTAGGTATTTAAGTAACAAAGTCATGACGTTGATGACCGAAGAGTCCGAGACTCATAGCGGAAGTCCGAATGACGGAAACGCCATTGACTTGTAGTGATACTGGAGCTCGTGCTATTATCAGGCGCGAGGTGCGTGATAATTTAAGGTGGCATGGCCACATGGGACCATTGGGATTGATCATGCAAGATAAGCTGACTGAACATGCGAAAACATGCTTCTTGACAAGAAAAGCCAAACGAGTGGTGGTTGTCAACACAGCCACACAGACCTCGAGTTACGTAAGTACGCTAAGGCTTTTCGACACGCATCAGCTGCCAGGGCCCTGACGAGACGCGTTTTTGACGATTCAATGCATGCGATATCATTCAAACTTTGCACAGTATACAGTGTGTTGCAAAATGACTTTAGAGTCTCTTTGTTTTGACGTGTGACTTCTGTCACACGGCTGGAACACCTGGCCTATTTTACCTTACAGCTACCCCACCAAGCCCTGTTCGGCTATACATCCCGCCCTTTCCCAGTGTCCGGCACTCCGACTTATCCAAACCTTGTCAAAGCGCGGCTTCCCACGCCCTTTCTTCCTTTCCTCCATACGCTCAACATTGCAGGGCGGTACAACGCACGATCGCCGAGAACCTAAGTAGGTGGACACTACCCTAGGCACTGTCCTACCCCATCCAACGTGTTCGCTTTCTCTCAATACCACGTCCTGCCAAATGCGAGATCTTGCCCGCTCTATCTCGCAATCCCCGTTTACTCTGCGCAGTCTCAACATACCGTACCCGCGGTTCGAACTCGAGTCCTTATCTGCCTTCAAACCCGCATTATGGGTCCGTCTCACAAATGTTCAGATCACGGTGGATCCACTACATACAATCTGCCACTTGCTCTATCTGTCCCGACCTAAACCCAAGTAATTGAAGTACTGCCAGTCAGGCACATTTTGAGTGCCCGCTCCGGGAATAGCGTACCAAATGATCTGGGAGTTTGGACGTGGGTCAGGGTATCTCGTGACTGTATCGGTAGTTTCGACGATCCCCGTAGGTGCGGCGGTGGGGTCATTGTCGGAGAGGCCACGGACGGCATTAATGAAGGATGATTTTCCGCCTCCAGAAGAGCCAACAACCGCGAAGTGGGGGAAGCCTGGGCTGTAACGATACTCGGCCTTCATCTGAACAACATCCTCCTGCGAGGGGCGGCACTCGGGGCGAACTCCTTCAAACCATCGATGCTCAGTTGCAAGTATCTCTTCCTCTGCTCTGCGAAGAGCTTCAGCTGCCGCCCGTTCGTATTCTTCCTGACGTGTTCGTGCACTTTCTGCTGCTTCCGCTGCAGCACGCCCGGCTCTTGCCTGTTCTTCCTCTGCGGCACGCCTGACCCTTTCCGTTTCTTCCTCTACAGCACGCCTGGCTCTTTCATTTTCTGCTGCTTCTTCTGCAGAATGGCTCTCTATCACGCCTGGCTCGTTCCGCTCGTTCCTCTGCATCAAGCTTTGCTGTCTCTGCGTCGTGTGCATCATTCAACGCTTTATCCAATATTGCCTTTTGCTGGGATCTTCGAGCATCACTAACGTCGTCACCGTCGTCCGACAACATCACTACGCCAAACGCAAACACTGGGATCGCGAATGCAAAAAAGGGCCATGTATGAGGGGAACTCGACGCTGAGAAGGGCTGGGTGACAACGTGTTCTGCGTGTACGTCGGATGCGATCTAGATCAATATTAACTAATTGTGGACTGCGGAACTTCACGCTTCGCTCACCGCAATGGATTACTGCGAATGCAACGTCCAGGTGGTGATAACTCTGTAGAGAAGACAAGAGACAATGATTTGGACAGAACGTGGCGACCGGTGTGTGAGTGATGCGAACTAGACGAAGATTAACCGGCTGTGGACTGCGCAGCCTCAAGCTGACACCTCTACGGCTTGCAGTGTTGTGAAGGCAGCGTCCAGGTGATGAAACCGTGCAGGGAAGAGACAACGATTCCGACACAAGGGTAGCAAGCGTGGTGCAGGGGTCTTATACTCGTCCAGATAAACACGAGGCCAGTACGCATGAGACCCAACGCCGGCAGGTTCCATATCGATTGGAAAGCTATATGATTATCATATAGCTTCTGCTGTGTTGCGACGAGGGCAGGATGGAACATGCACCCGCCGACAGGAAGCCATAGATCGGAGATCTGTGATGGTCATCAGACACGCAAGAACTGGACTTTGGTCCTGGAGTGACTGTTTCCTGGATGTCCTCATCATTCCATTGTAGTTCTCCGAAAGTCAGCCTGCCAGAGCTCGTACAGCTTAAAACACGCATTTTGTTTTGTTATAGTTTATTGTCCATTGGGGCAATGCCCTATGGTAGAATACCTAAACAGTCCATGCAGATCAATTGTTCCAATGATGGAATGCTGCCGGTGCAAACCCTCGTCTTCCTCTAAAAAAGCTCCACGCAAAAGGTGACACTCCATGCGACATGGCGTTCACGTGGGTTGAGGCTGCTGAGCGCTCACGATCGAGATTGGTCGATTTTCAAAATGCCGCGAGGGCAGATATTGAGTGAACTAATTTCATCCAAGTACATATATAGCGGTGTTTTGTTACAGGGAGTCTGGTTGGCGGTGTTCAGTCTACAGGGCATGAAGGAAGGAAGAAGACGGAGACAGACGTTGGATAGACGCGCTAGGGTTCGGGAGAAAACTACCTGTTTATGAGCATATATTATCTAGCTGAAAATTTTCTGTTCCAATTCGGAGTCCTTCGCCGCCTCCCTACCAGCATTCCGAA
This sequence comes from Auricularia polytricha, assembly GCA_003316125.1. Classification (NCBI taxonomy): domain Eukaryota; kingdom Fungi; phylum Basidiomycota; class Agaricomycetes; order Auriculariales; family Auriculariaceae; genus Auricularia; species Auricularia polytricha. Next base: position 21,787 of record QFEN01000440.1, read on the forward strand.
ACGCTAAAAGTGCATCCCATGCACTTCCAGAAGTTATGCTATTCATCGCTAGCGCAACTCCTTCTTTGAAGTCCGAAGCCAAACCCGCAACAACGAGAAGCGCGGACGCATTCAACAATACGAAGTGCAGAACGGGCGTCAATGACTCTGGTATGTCCTTGCCCGAGTTGAGGAGCGCCTTGAACGTCCCTGCGTTCTCTGCCGGCGTTCCACCAGCCACGGATGAAAGTGGATGGACGTTCAGTCCGAAAAGCTCTGGGTGCAGTGTGAGTTGGGTAATTTTGCCATCCACCAATTGCCATGCGTGTGTGTCGCCTGCACAGCTGATCTCATCAAGTCCTTCGGCTCCGCATACCACGAAAGCGCGCTCGACCCCGCCGTCACGCAAGGACTGAGCAAACGTGGGACCGAGCTCGCGCTCAGCTACACCCAGTACCATGCCTCGTGGACGTGCGGGGTTTATAAGGGGTCCAAGGATATTGAAGAGGGTTCTGAAGGGCAAGGACTTGCGGTATGGTGCAATCATAGCGAGTGCAGGATGGTAATGAGGTGCGAGGATGAAGGTGAATGGCACCTTAGATATGGGAAAGGGAGTGCCTGGTGAAGGGGGACTGAATAAACAGTCGAGGGATTGCAGAAGATCCGCTGATCCAGATGAAGATGTCGAGGCCTTGCTTCCGTGCTTGTTGTGTGACTTATCAGCCAAGTCACTGCAGCAGATGTAACTAGATTGTACCTTAATCACTCGAGCGCCTGCGCCTGCAGCAACGACGGCTGCTGTGGTACTGACGTTAAACGTGTTGTGACCATCTCCTCCAGTTCCAACGATATCAACAACAAAATCTGTGTCTCCGTCTTCGATGGCTGCTTGTAACGCGCGCGCTCTTAGGACTTCAGCGGCGGCGGCGAGGGATTCTGGGCGTCTTTCCACTCTTCCTATATGGAGAGCAGTGAGGAATGCACCTATTTGTGCGGGAAGGGCAGCATCGGGGGTGAAAAGATGATCAAGTGCGAATTTGAGGTCTTGCGGAGTGAAATACTCGGGAGTCTTGACAAGTTTTCCTAACAGGATTTTGAAGGAATCGGGAGTAAATTCGGCCATCGCATGAGCCCCAGTTTCAGAACTCTGGACATGGCTGGGATAACGTAAAATAGTGTTTCGACATTAATTATGCGATAATATTGTGTAATTGTCAACAATATCTGCCCCACACTGACTTGTATCACATTCGCACAAGTGCATCCCACTGCAATATTGCAGGTTCTACCCACCTTCCTTAGTGAGCAAAAATTTCGATTCTATATCTTATCTGAGTCGAAGTTCTCATCATTTGGTGCAGTGTAGCACGGTTCTCTCGAGTTGTACTATCTACCCATAGACCTGCCAGTGGGTTACACATGTGTCTGCAAGAGACACAACGGCGGTCGTCCCCACGCTGTCTCTCGCTCTGCGTGGTACAAACACTTGCGAGCAGCCGAAACCGAGGAAGAAAGAGACACCATTCGTGCTGGGAATCTCTCTCTCAATTTACATGCACAGATTCGAGCTCATGCTGGTGCCATTGGCGAATCGTATTCAAGCGCTGGTCCCTCTCAAAATGCTGCAACCAACGCAGCCAGCCATCCGCCAGCAAGACTAGACGATTCCGAGGCAGCACAAGGGAGTCACTTACGAGAATACTGCCTGCCTACCCCATCATCTTCACATGGCGAGCGGCGCAGCTTTGTTGAAGAAGACCTCATCATACCTATGAGCGACAAAGATCGGGATTTTAACATGCAGGGTGGCAGGAATCTTGATGGACCAGGAGATGGGAATGTTGGTGAATGGAGAGATGAGAATTTGGATGGGTGGGGTGATGATGGTTGCAGAGACGAGCAGGTTCATGGCCAGAATAACCTGCCAGAGCATCAGATGTTGCCTGCCCCACAACATGATGATCGGAGAGAACGACCAGCTATTGATATCGAGGAACTTGTACAACGAGCTGTTCTCCCAAAAATGAAAACGGCCATGGAGTTTATTTTAGCACTGCGGTCGGCATCATTAGGTGACCCTGTTGCGAAACTTGACGAAGAGGCTAGAAGTAACTTATGGAACCCTCCTCGCGAACCTCCAGATATCATCAATCCCATCATTCGCCACTCGATCTCAATCTACTACGCTCTCAAGCACTCAGCACAGAGTGCTTATGAACGGTTTCGTTCTTCTACAGTGCGCACGTTCCCCGATACAGACGGGATGCCCAGTTTCTATAGGATCGAACGCACTGCCAGCTGGTGTCAAATGTTGTCCAAAGGGTATTTCCTTTCTTGTTACACGTGCCACCAAAATTTCACCAATCTCATTAGAATCGCACACAGCTGTAAGCTCCATTCAAGTTGTTGGATCAAAGCGCGTGCGTGTCTTGAAGGCAAGGAAGATCCGACCGTCAACTAGACCGAAATCGATGATATTGATATTGGCGAGCTCGGGTCGGATGCCCAGGATCTGATGCTGATGGTGAGTTGATACTTTGGGTCCTGGTCAAGTTCAATTGAAACTTAGTAGTTTTCCGTAGGTCGCCGAACCGGAAGATACGGTCCGTCCCTGATGTATTATGGGATGGACCCACACTTTCTCAAGAGTCAACACGATCAGGGGCAGTTTTGAGGGTGGAATTGAGTGTCAGCCGACTGTCCAAAGTGAGTGTTAACTTCAAACGTTCTCAGATGGACTGAAGGATGGACATATTCATATCGCTGTGCGACGTTCTGCAGTCGTACGAGACAGAAGTATGAAATACCAAACCAATATCATGGACTCGTCCATGTGTATTATCCAATGCTCATGTCACGTTCTCTGCAGAATCAAAGAGGTATGCAAGTACGTCCGTTGTCACATGTGATTTTGGTGAGCAATTGTGATCCTTCGCGCAGCACGGATCGGAGCTCTGAACCCAGATCAGTAAGTTGAGGTAGCTCCCGTCGGTTTTTTTAATGCGCCCTGGTATCCAGTTGTCTCCCATCCTACAGCCTGCTTCGGAACTCGTGCATCACATGTTTTGCATATTATCGATGTCGATTCCGAATCAATCTTTGCATTTTTCAGACACGCCCTGGACTCTGACATTATAAACAGGAGATTTTCGAATGCTAGACTCTGCCACAGTTGTCATGTATGCGTGCTGTCACGAAGAATGAGAGTCGCCTAAATCTCTACGACATCCCGGAAGAACAATCAACGACCAACTTCAATTATCGCAATGCGGTCATCAAAAGGTCCTCGACCCTCTATATGTTACCAAGAGGCGCACGGAGATCCAGTGTTCACCGTGAGTGGTTACATTTGCATTTCTACCAGAACACGCAGACAACATATTTTCCAGCAGCCACGACCCCGGTTATTTGACTGGCGATGAGATCGACGGAGAACATCTGATTTACTAGTACAAGTACCGCCTGTGTCTCCAGCACTGTCGCGATAGGGTGCAGACCGACAGCTCGTGTCGCATTCCCGGACTCTGAAGTATCGTCAGAGCTTTCCACGCCAGACATGGTACGATGGCCTACAAACGGAATTGACTATCCAACGGTCAAGATGTGAACAATGCGGCAATCTGTTGTTCTGCCGGACGTGACTTATGTTGCTCGAGGCGATGGTGAACAAGCTGTAGAGGTTTATCGAGGAACTTGCTCGCCTGGACTCTGCTCTATCGCGCCACTACACGGACGATCGGTACTGCGTATACGACAAGAGATCGAGCGTGTTCAGAAGGCAAAGCATGTGGATGATTTTTTGTCGAGGGTATTCATTTCAGCTAATCATATTTTCAGTTCGAGCATTCTACTTCATTTCGATAACGTAGACATGAGCGTCGCTTACGAGTTGTTTGAGGCACCGTGCCGTTCGAGTTATCATGTCGTTAACTTGCACACTACTGAGATCATATCATTATGGGTACCACTCAGATTAGATGGGGGCAAATCACGCTGCTGGGCATCATGTGTACCTTGCAAATTTGACAAGACCACTACCAACCAACTTGATATTTGGGTCGTATTTGGACTGAAATATATTACAAGGGTAGAAAAACAGAGGACGTGAGTAAGTGCATCGGATCATAAGCTACGTAGACCAATAGAAGCACTAACTGAAGTCATGACATAAAGGATAAACACCATGAGATCCGTTGACTACGCAGGAACCTTCCGACCAGGCTGGGTACACGCTAGCGTCCACTCATGTTAAAAGGCTATCTATCTAATTTGGATAATGAGGGCAACTTGTTCTCTTGTGTTTGCTGAGAGTATCACGGCGGGAGAATGTTTTTCCGCACTCGCACGGGTGTATAATGCACATATGCATTTCCTCGACGTGCCTCACGACACTCTCCCCAATGAGTTCCCTATTACAACTGTTCCATTTGCACAGAACGCGCGTGTTGTCAGACATGTGAACGCCATGAGCCTCGCGTAGGTGAGCGCCGAGACTGTGACCATAAAACAAGTGGTTGCAATGTAATCCTCGGGTATGATCCCACATACAGAGGAACGTTTCTCCAAGATGATGCCCCGAGTTAACCTGCAAGCGCCGATTTAGCCATAGGGATGCAGGCAGAAGACTGTCAACTCACCGGTGCTGATGCATAGGAATTGGAGGCTCCGTTGTTCGGGTAGTGCACAAAGTTCATGGTAATGAAGCAACGATTGTGATAGTTGTGCTTTGTGCAGACTGAAGTATCTGCTAAAATTATGTTAAGAGAGCGGTGGGTCCTGTGAAAGCCTACACTGCAGTGTATATAAATAAGTCGCACAGGGCCTATGGTGTGGCAGTGCCCACTACCCTTGTCTTTTTTGGGGGAGGATGCTCTTTCAAATTTTGAGTCTGTGTCGTTGAAACCAATGCTATTCAAAACTTGTGGTGTCACGATGATTACGGAAGGGGCAAGAATGTTAGAGATACAGTCTCAGTCATGAATGAGCTAATTCAAAAAGAGCGGGTGCAAAGGTTGCAAGCGGACGGCTGTCATTTTTGAAGCTGTCAGTTGTGACTTTTTCTCAATTTTACAGTCGGTCAGTGGCATTGATAATCCTGCTCTGCGTTTTTTGGTGGTAGGCAAGACGGATTTGTAACGAGGCTCGATGGTCTCGTTCGATCAGTCTTTAACTTTGATGGACTTTGCTACGAGCCGCTAGGTCTGCAGTGCATGATTAGTGTGATGTCGGAAGTAGCTGTGGTTCTGTACCTTTCTCGGTTTCTGTCCAGGGTCCTGTTGACCATAGCTATGCACAGTGGGTGTGAACTAAAAAGATTGTCTGTGGTACTGTCGAAGTCTGGTCCTGAACCTAGGTTCGAACCCGATCCGTCGCGGACTGAACTGAGGGCCCGTCATAGGTTCAATGTAGCTGAAGAACCGAACTCCACGTCTGGTTCTTGGTTCGGCCTTTCAGTGATAACTGCGAACGCATTCAGACTGATTCGAACTGGTCTGAACCCACTAACTCAGACCTAGCACCACTCGCAGATATGACGAAGAGGAAGAGTGAATGGCACGCCCCAATCATATCACCTGAAGATGGCTTTGATCGTTCTCCCTGCCGAGTAGGCGTGAAGGATTAAAAAATTCCAGCGGACCATCAGATTTCTGTTGCTGAAAGGATGACTTGGTCGTGGCTTCTACAACGATTTCCACCCGCCGACTTGACCACCTTGAGAACCAGCCGTGGAATAACAAACACCCGAAAGTCAGAGGACAAGAGCCAGGAATAAAATAATCACATAAAAGGCAACGCAGTTAGTCCCACTGTATGTGGCGCGTGGTAAAACCAACGCTTGACGTTATTGGACGCAAACAATGCACAACGGTGTTTCTTGTTGCTGAGGTGACCGCGTTTCGATACCCCTACTCGCCCATCATGAGCATCGGAGAGTAGCATCAGCAAGACTCTGAGTGGTCTGTTCAACTCGGGTTTTTTTGGCAAAAAAAGACATTCAATATCTATCTTGGTAAAATACGCCCCCACAAGGACTTCAAACCTCGTGACCACGCATTTTTGTTTGGATTTGCAAGGCGCACTGTCGAAACCCAAGATGATGAATCTCGATGACCTCATTTTGCATTGCTCTGCTCTGTCTCAATGCCAATGAAACTGGCGCAAAGATGTCATTGCACCTGTGCTAAACGAGCGGGACAAAATTGAGTATACAGTATTTGGTGAAGGCGGCTGCTAGCCATACCGTGAGGATGCCTCTGACATAGCAAGTGGAGAAGCGTGCTGCATTCCATAACTGCTAAAGAACTGGAGACGTAGATATGCTCAAAAAAACATATACAGGCGGAGAGGAAGCGCAAAATGCCTGTCACGACCATCAAAATAGTTCCGGGAAATAGTGTAGGATTGATGGACATACTAGTGATGGCTAAACGCTTCATCTGTACAGAAATGGTCAACACGTGTAATGAACATGAGGAATCTGGATAAGGCATAGAATATTAAAGAACGATTAGGTGCCCAACTTCCTCCAAACTAGACATCCACGATGTCAGTTTGCGGTTGGAGTGCATCTGCGTGAGTCCGTGCTGACATTGGTGCCTCTCGTGAGTAATACTTTGGACTTCTCTACCAGGCGATGTTGACCAGTGATTTGGATCCCAGTAAGGATCTCTTAGTATGAGTCTTCAAGAGCCAGCATCCGGCCTCGAAGCTGTCCTCAGGGACAGAATTAGATACCTGTAAGCAGGCTGTCTTGTCAGAAATACATTGTGAGCTCGTATTGACAATCATGAGGCAGGCTTGTCGACTTACGATCTCGAGAGATTTCTCTCGCATACATCAACAGTCACGCCATCGTGACACACGATGATGCAATGTCACGATCATCTTAACTAGTCAAGCTTAAGAGTGTTCTGTACATACCTGACGGACGCCATATGACTTTGGCCCAAGAACATACAGAGTGGTGCGCAAATTGGCGAATGCGTCCTTCGAATAACTACTCACCCAACAGAACAAAATTTGCGACAGTGGGATTCTTAGAGGAAGCGGAGACGGCCGAGCTGCTTACATGATCGCCATCATGTTGATGGACCCTCTCGAACGACCGCCTCCTTCTGACTCGTCCTTCAAATGATAAAACTGCGTGTCTCAGAAATATCAACATGAATCTTTCCAGTCGGACCGTCCCTTCAATGTACACGGATGTGACGCTTTGCCAATGTTTCTGATTAGAAATCGATATCAGTCACGGCAATGCCGACATTCTGCCCCATTTTGTTACTTGTGTTCTCGCCGTGAAACAAAGGGTTTTGGTGCTCACCGGCGAATGCCGCATTAGCACCAAATTATAGTCATCATGTCGGCATTGCCTTATCATCGATATCGTCCTTGAGCGTTTCAACCTGTTAACAGACAACATGCAGACAGCTCACCCAAAAGTCAACACTTCCCCGTTCTCAGATATCATCAGTGCACTTCGAAACATCGTAAGTGCCCAATGCTATAGGCACTCTTGTCTGATAATAGTAACACCTCCTTTCAGCTTTCACGTTCACAAGTAATAGTATGTCTATTCCAATGTCGTTGATGTCGCGTTATTGAAGTTGACCAGATTCCGAACCTTGAAACCCCATTCCCCCTATTCCCCAATACCGACCACTCTGCCGTCGAGCTCGAGGGCCAGAGCGTTCTCGATATCATCGCCGAGCGCCAGCAGCAGTTAGATGCAGTTTGGCACGAGATCTCAGGCCTGGAAGCCGTGATGACTGATGTTAAGCATCTTCATCAGCAACTCGTAGAAAAGAAGGACAAGATCACCCAGTCGATGAATTCGCACAAGAGACTCGTATCGGCTCTCTGGCGGCTTCCAAATGAACTTCTTTCCCAAATTTTTCACCACTGTATCCCAGATGCTGGTTCGAAATTTAGCTTGTTGTGCCCGTCAAGGCTAGAAGCTCCCATGCTGTTGATCGGAATATGCCGACGATGGAGGGAGGTTGCTACGAGCACACCCAGTCTGTGGTGCAGGTTGCATGTGGAAGTCGACGACACAGATTGGGAGCGGGCAGCTACTGGGTATGACTCATGGCTCAAGCGGTCGCGGGGACTCCCGCTCTCGTTAGCACTTAAGTGCTCCAAGGACAATCATTCAATTAAATTACGAACCCTTCTTCATCCTTACATGAACCAGATCTCATCTCTCGCTATCTCTTTTTTCTCCGGCGCCGACAAACCTGAACTTTTGTTAACAGGCCTTCCGGCACTCCAAGAGCTGACCATATACTTGAATACTACTCGTATTACGCTAGCTTCTGTGTCGCAACTGCCGTCAACTGTGCGCAAGTTCACGGTAGTACTACTGTCGTTCGAGCACCAACGCCATTGTTTAGGTTCCCTATGGGCCCACATAACAGGTGTCGGGATTGGCGATGTATCTCGACCGGTTTCAGTCCTCGAACTGCTCCAGCTATGCCCCGACCTCTCCTCGTTAACAATACGCGGCTCGTTCAAACAAATTCAAACCTTAGAGTCACTCACGCACCCCAAACTCCAATCCTTACGAATCCATTATTCACCCTCTTCACTCGCTTCGAGTCGCAGGTCCTTATCTGACCTGTTTGATGCTCTATCACTCCCGAATTTGCGTGTGCTTGAAGCTCTCAGCGATAACCCTGGCGGTGTAAGGTGGCCTGATCGGGAGTTGAAGGCATTCTTGGCACGCTCAAAGTGTCCCCTGGAGAGCCTGGTCTTCGGCAAGTCGTCGGGATAGATGAAGAAACAAACTTCATGCCTACTTTTGGATGATGTTTGCCCTCCTATCGTGCTTCATTGTGCCAGATGAATCTTCTTCTCAACGTTCCTGCTATCTCACTCCTCCCGCCTGTTTCAGTGCGCCCAACCTCAATGCCGTCAGCTTCAACCAATATAACCACGACTACAACAAATCTATCGTGATCTCAGTCTCCCTTCCCATAGTACTATTTATCATGCAACATACTCCCCAGTGCTTTGCTCTCGCCTGTCCAGTGATGCAATCCCGCCTCACCCGTGATGCATTCCTCCATTCATGGATCCCGACTCCTCTGTGCACCCCACACTCGCCACTAGCACCTTTGACTACTTTTTCGTGCATTCCGCATCCGTCTTACTGATATCCTTTTCTGTTGTAATGTATTGCATCATAGTCAACAACTGCCGTCCCGCCCCCATTTTTCCCGCCCCACCATGTATACTGTTGCTACTCAGTTTTCTTGTAACATGTTATGTATGGTACAGCCGCATCCACGCTATGACATGATGAACCTGATCGAAGCCAGCCAAGCAGCTGACATGCCCCAAGAGTGTCCATCTCCCAGACGTTCTCGAATCTCGGTGACCTGATTCTGCACTACTCGGCTCTACCTTGATGCTGTGAAAGGAATAAGCTCGCAGCGGTCTTCGTGGTGTTAAATGGCCTCATCGGGAGTTAAAGGCATTCTTGGCACGCTCACAGTGTCCCCTGGAGAGCCTGATCTTCGGCAGTGAGGCGAAGATCACAGATGAGCAGCGAGCAGAATACACTACTCTTATCCCTTCCCTCAGAATTGGAATAGTGGAAGAAACAAAATTTAGGCTTGCTTTCGGATGATGTTTCACCCTCCTATCATGCTTCATTTAATTGTACACGGCAATGTTATATATCTAGGGTTCTACTATGTTTCCCCCAGCACTGGTTACACTGACGAGCAGGATACTTGTGAGCAGAAGATTAATTGATGTTGTCTCATCCTCCCGAACTAGACACGTTGGCAGGCTCCATCCAGTGGCTTCGCTACTTAGTGCAGTCAACTGAAGTCGTTGTCTCCCTTAGACAGATCATAATAGACGAATGAAGACAGTTGTTCCATTGCTCGCACTTTTTCTCGCAGCCACAATCGACATACGTTCATTTTTAATATGATATAGGAGTCACCTGCGCATTTGAAGTAACAAAACAACACTTTCCGAGAATGATATACAACTACAGACTTGGAGGGAGGGTGCGGTCTCGATGCGATGTTGCATCTGACGAGAAAATAACCAAAGAACCAGCCAAAAAAAGAAGTCCGAATTACGTGCTGCGTGATCAAAGCGCAACAATGTGAGTAATGCCGCCGTCAGCACAGGCTTAGCTACAGGGAACAAAATGCATTCAACGATACGATCGACAATTGAGCGAGACAATCTGACTTTTTTAAACACCCTGTTCCAGACGCCTCACCACACATTCTGCAATATCATTCTGAAGCTCCACCTCGTTGATTGCCATTGGGGAGGGCAAGCCATTCCATATCGCAAGCATGGCATCCTTGCAAACGACGTAGACTTTCTTAGGGGAGATAATTTTGCCCTCAAGGTTTTTGTGTACATTCTGGCACGTTTCGTCAATGAACTTCCTCCGTTTTTCAGATTTGATTTGCTGAAAACGAGAACGTGTCTCGTTGTCAGCATCACAGGGGTCGAACCCTCGTGGCATCCTGTCCAACGCCATGTTGTTGATGTGCTGGTCTGACTTGGAGCGAACAATGAATGCCTCAATGTTGGTGAACTGCTCGCAGGCGCGGAGGATGGCGAGGTCGGATTCCAAGAAACGATTATCGACAAGCACAATGATGCAGTCGAAGATGTACAGGCCCAGGTCATTGAAGTACTGCCAGTCAGGCACATTTTGAGTGCCTGCACCGGGAACGTCATACCAAAAGATCTGGGAGTTTGGGCGCGGATCAGTGTATCTCGTGACCATATCGGTAGTTTCGACAATTCCCGTTGGAGCGGCGATGGGGTCATTGTTGGAAAGACCACGGACGGCATTGATGAAGGACGACTTCCCACTTCCAGAAGAGCCGACAACCGCGAGGTGGAGGAAGCCTGGGCTATAACGATACTCGGCCTTCATCCGAACAATATCCTCCTCCGAAGGGCAGCACTCGGGGCGAACTCCTTCAAACCATTTACGCTCAGTCGCGAGCCTCGCTTCCTCTGATCTGTGAAGAGCATCTGCAACCTCAGCTGCTGCCCGTCGGTATTGTTCTTGACATGTCCGTGCGTTTTGTGCTGCTTCCTCCGCAACACATCTGGCTCTTTTTTCTTCTTCGGCTTGCCGTTGTGATAATGCGGCCGTTTCATTAGCCCTTTCAGCAGCGTCTGCTGCCTCCCTTTGCCTGCGGTTCGCCTGATCCAAATTTTCTTTCATTTTGTCATAGTTCTTCTTTGCTTTCCATAGCAGCGATGAACATGCTACAGCAAGGAGTGGGATCGCAAGGGATCCGACTAGAACAACGCCTTCAGGTTTGGGCATGCTGCGGTAACGATGTGGGGAAATCTTTGCGTTGAGAAGGGCTGCGTGACAACGTGTTCTATGTGTACGTCCAATACCACTTAGACGAAGATCAATTGACTGAATTACTAGCTTCGGGCTTCGCTCACCTCTATGGATTGCAAAACTGTGAATGCAACGTCCAGGTGATGCGAAGTCTGCAAGGAAGAAAAGAGAGGACGATTTGGACACAACTCGGAGGTGGCGGCAAGTGGGGCGTAAGGGGCTTATATTTGTCCACAAACACAAATCAGATCTAATGCCGGCAGGTTGAAGGCGCCATTCATTGGGGAGCTGATAGTTATCCCACACATAGCTTCTGATTATGTGACATCGAGTGCACGTGGGGGCAGGACCCGCCAACAGGAAGCCATATGTAGATCAGAGATCTATGATGTCATCATCAGCCATGTAACTTGGAGCAAGCACAGATTGTATCATCAAGGCTGCTCCAGCCTGCATGCATGCATGTATGTACATATAGCAGGTAGAAGCCTTGGGGCTGGCGTGAATATCATTCCACTGTAGTTCTCCGAGAGTCAGCCAGATGATATCTCGTACCGGTTGAAACACATCAATTTCGTGTGATATGATGATGGCAAGGGCTTGACGGCGTATTAATTAGCTTCTGTGGTCACCGCAACTTCTGAATATTCTCATATCATGATATCGTTCCCTGGGTAAAGCCTAGTATGAAGATGACTTCCTTATAGAAGTTGTTCGAATGATCGAAAGCTGCGAGTCCTCTAGAAAAGTGGAAAAGGGTGACAAGATCATGTTCACCTGGGTTAAAGCTCCTGAGCGCTCGAGGCCGAAATCGGTCGATCTTCGACGTGTGTGCCATATATTACAAGTCCTACCTTTTACTATTCCTCAGATATTCATTGAATGATGCACGAATCACCTCCCAACACCCAGCCCCTCGTCCAAAAATTCCGCAAAGGCCCGTCCAACGCCCTCCTCCCACCACCCCACCCTCTTTTTTTCGGTGCTCCTCAACGTCGCAGCTTTCCGGCGCGATCAAGGGTAGGTACCCCAAGTGGGCCAGCAGCCTGCGCAGCCATGAGTGCTACGAGCGAACAGAGTGCGTCTGTTGGGGCTTTGAGTATTATTTGGGTGTCGATGTTTGGAGTTTTCACGGTGTCGGTTGTGACTGTGTCTGATATACGTTCGAGTGGGGGTGTGGGTCATCCCATGGGATGGTGAAGAGCGGGGCGTCCCAGCGGACCATTGAAGAGGGCTCCTCGAAGAGCTGAATGAGGGCGTTGAGGCTATTGCGTGGATAGAGTTCAACATTTGTCATGACTATCATATTTATGATAGTCCGTTCCGGATGCTAGACCACAGAAAATTGCTCTAAATCCTGTTTCTACTAGTTGAGATGCGGGCATAGCGAAGCAAGCTCTTCGCCGCACAAAGATACACAACGTATGTTTGACGACAACGGACAGCTGCTACAAATATCATGGCACGTTTTTTGTTGTTCAATTCGTATTCTTACGGTCATGGACTTGTACCATTGATCATGAGCGGGAGACCGTGGACGATGTAACTTGAAAAAAGTGGTTTATTTATGCGTTAAATTTGGGTACGTCGTGGGAGTTTGCGAAAGGAAACCCGTCGCATGACATCACATTGGCGCTTGCCCACTGACCAGTACAGTCACGCCAAATATCAACAACACCATGATTACAGTAAGGAAGAAACATAAAAGTCACGGCTTGACAAATTTGTTCTAACTTCTATGACAGACTTTTCCTAGCCGTCGTGTTTTGCTGAAGCCATCGACTCAGTGCTTCCACAGACTGACTCGGATGTGTTTATTGTGCTGTGACCTTTGCGAAGGTCCACACGTTGTAATTTAAATACGGCCGTGACCATTGGCGGATGGCATAATTATTTCCTACTTCAAACCATCATCTCCAACATCTCACCCTCTTTCAATTAAACATTCAATATGGCAAACAAAATGCTATACTTCACGTCAAAATCAATCGATTTAGCGGAGATCTCAGAGATCGTTGATGGACTGCAGAAAGAAGTAAGTGCTCGATTTTTGTGGGGTCTGATCACAATGATAGACATTCACTTCAGCCCGACTTCGAAACTGCCTACTCCTGACTCGGAGCCACTTCCAACCCCTCTACCAACTTCAACGAGCTCGATGTTCAGGCCATCAGAGCCATCATCCTCAAACGCCAGTAGCAGTTTGATGAAGCTCAGCTCACGGCCTCAAACCTTGGCCTACTCCGCGAGACTCCTCGTATCAGCAAACTTCGCTCGCACCTCTTGGAAAAGAAGGACAAGATTATCGAATCGCAAAAGACGCACAAGAGACTTGTATCAGCTCTTTGGCACTTGCCAACCTAAATTTTATCACCCATTTTTGTTTTCTGCCTCCCGGATGGCAAGTACTTGTTGCCCCACCGAGATGCGGCTGACCAGAGTATGTCGACGATGGAGAGAGGTGGCTGTGGACATGCCCAGTTTGTGGTGCCAACTGTCTATGGGCCAAGCATGGAAGAAGCAGCCAGCCTTCTATTATAAACCTTGGCTCAAGCGATCACGAGGATACCCGCTCTCGTTGGCACTCTGGCACGGTAACAACAACCGTTCAATTGAGTCATGAAGCCTTCTTCAGCCATATATAAATCAAGTCACGTCGCTTCAACTTGCTCTTTATTCGGACCCCCGTCCCAGCCTACCTGTGATGGCAGAGTTCGGCGCGCTTAGAGAACTGACCATATACCTGGACGAATGACATCCACTCTCTCTTGCAATCACCGTCCACTCTGTGGAGTTTCAGCATGCAGTACCCGCAGTTCGACCTCGAGTCCTTATCTGCCCTCAATCCCGCATTATGGGCTCGTCTCACAATTGTCAATATCACGGTGGATCAACCACATACAATCTGCCACTTGCTCCATCTATGCTCCGACTTGTCCTCTTGATCGGTTGGCATATCTTTCAACATAAAGCAGACCTCATAAATCCAGATTGAACACCATAAGATCCTCTGCATCAATCTTCGATAGTTCATCCGTAGTATTCGCAATGCTCTTCTTCTCAACCATACTACTGATCGCTACCCAACCTTCCTCCTCAAGAGGACTGGTTGTACGCGCTCTTCTACCAGGAGTAATAGCCATTGCCAGATATACCGATTTCCTACGAATGTTATATTCGCAGACAACATATATTCCAGCAGCCATGACCCCAACTATTCGGCTGGCGATGAGATCGATCAGGGATGCGAGATGGGCGAGAAAGGGGACGTTCAATTTTATGAGTACTTGCTTCTGTTTGGAGTACTGTCACGACGGCGTGCAGACAGACTACTCGCATCGTATCTCCAGACTCTGTAATATTGTCAGATGAGACGATTACATACCGACAAGATAAACTATACAATGTAAGCATCATTACAATAAAACATCTAACGCACAACTCACCTATACCATCCGCAAGTCCAAGAGTAAAAGCCTCATCCACACTTCCTCGGATCTTGGTTTTGTTATCACCAACAAAATTCAATCGTTGTCGATCTTGGAAAAAATACGCAACTCACAACTCGTGACCACGTGTTTGCCAGCGAGATGTTCTACCGATCAAAAGGCCCATTTTCTGGAGTCTGGGCTTGCAGAAAGAACTTTCCAAACCACAGCCGATGAATCTCTGTGACCTGATCTTGCATCTCAGCTTCAAGGCACCAAGGTCGACGACTCGGTGACGTCACCATTTCCGACAAATGAAGGTATGTCTTCTGCTGGGAGAAATACACTGTCGGAGTCAGATTCGATAAAATGGAAGATTGGAGCCGGAGGTTTACAAAGCTATGGGGTGATTCATCACTAGGCAGATGTCGGCGCCTGTGGGTTGGTTTGCATAATCGCTTGGAGATTTGAGGAGTCTGATTCGAGCCACGAGCGGTTTCACCATGGGTGCAGTAAAAATCTGGGATGTCAAGACAGGCGAGCTGCTCATCGCCTCGAATGCGATCGATTAGTTTAGCTGGCATGGACATCGTCAGATGGAAAGAACCGATCTCGATTACGATATTCGACACAGCCACCTATGACAGCAGATTCGGGTCAACGCACGCCTTCTCCTTGTTTTCAAACGACTGCCTTCTTGCGAGTGCATCGGATGATACCCAAGGTCCAGCTCAGCTTGAGGACACCCATCGACCACTACAGGGGTACCGAATTGGTGACACTCCGGATAGTGTTCATGTGTTTTATCATCATGTCAATTCACCTTTTCTTATTCTGACTTCGAAACTCTTAGTCCTCCGCAACGAGCCATCATCCTAACGAACATATTTTCCTGTCGCTACGACTCAGACTATCTGGCTGTCGATGAGATCACATGCTGGGAACATTTGATTTTACGAGTACCGCCCGTGTCTGTAGCACTGTTGTGATAGCGTGCAGACTTGGTACAGAGCGACAGCTCGTATGGCATCTCCGGACTCTGAAACATCTTCAGATCTTGCCACGCCAAAAATGAGATGATGACCTACAACAAGATCGACTATTCAACGATCAAGATGTGAGCATTGCTGTAATCTGTTATTCTGACTGACGGCTCATCTATGCAATCAGCGAGTTCTGCGCCAGCTGGACCTTGTTCAATATTCTTGCAACTGGCTTCGTTACGCTGGACGTTCGTAATGCATCCAGGTTCAAGAATGCATTCACAAGGTATTTAGATTTTTGACGCTGTTCGGAACCACGCTGACTTTACCATTATATAAGGGTGAAGATGTTAGGTCATCAGGGAGCCGTTGGACACAATTTCAGAAGAGCGTACAGTAAGAGAAGGCGTTTACCGAATTACTGCGTTTGAGGGTAGGCATCAAGTGTGGCTTGCAAATTTGACAAGACCGCTACTTGGTATTCGGTTTGGACTGAAATATATTACCACCAGGGTATGTAGAAAAACTGAGGACACCAGTAAGTGCATCGATCATAAGCTACGTAGACAAATAGAAGCACTGCTAAAGTCGTGATATAGAAGATAAATACCATAAGATCCGTCGACTATATAGGAACTCCCGCCCAGGCTAGGCACACGCCGGCGTCTACCCATGTTAAAGGGCTATCTATCTAATTGTGATGATAAGGGCAAGTTTTCTTGTGTCTGCTGAGAGTATCATGGCGGGAGAATGTTTTTCCGCACTCGCACGGGTGTATAATGCGCATATGCATTTCCTCGACGTGCCTCACGACACTCTCTTTGTTGAGTTCCATATTACAACCGTTCCATCTGCACATCATGCGAGATTTGTCAGGCCCGTGAACGCCATGAGCCTCGCGTAGATGAGTGATGAGACTGTGACCACAAAACAAGTGGTTGCAATGTAATCCTTGTGTATAGTCCCACAAACAGAAGAACGTTTCTGCTAGATAATGGCCAGAGTTCCCCTGCAAGCGCCGATTTAGTCGTAGGGATGCAGTCAGAGTATTTTTAACTCACCTGTGCTGCAAAGCTCATAGTCGTGAAGAGATGATTGTGATAGTTGTGCTTTGTGCAGACTGGAGTATCTGAGGAAGCGTGGTGAATCCTGTCAAAGCCTTCGGCGCAGTATATATAATATGAACGAGCTTGCCAGGAGGGCCATCGTTCCAGCTGCCTGAATACCAGTTGGTGGGACTCCAGCCTCGTGGGCTGGCGAGGTGCCAGGCCTGGACGGTGAAAATTTCTTTGGTTGGTGAACAAAACAATGACTATCAAATGTATGCCAGTTGCCAGTTGCCTCCGCCTTCAACGGATCATATCGCGGATGAGTATCAATATTCCCTGCCGAGTACGCGTGAAGAGTAGAAAAATACAAGAGGACCATCGGATTTCTGTGGCCGAAAGGATGACTTGGTCGAGAGAGCGATGGCCAAACGTGCCATCATGTCAGGATTAGGCAGGTGGCTTCCATAATGATTTCCACCCGCCGACCTGACCAAGGACCAGCGGCGGAATAACAAACCCGAAATCCAAAAGACACCAGCCAGGAATAATCGAGTTGGGGACAATGCATCTCGATATCCCAACATGGCCATTGTGAACTTCGGAAAGCAGCATTGGCAGGACTCTGAGTGGCCTGTTCAACGTAGTGATGGACGGGTCCGGTTTGGTCCAGTTCTCTGGCAAATTCTGGGAACCGAGAACCGAACCATAGGTTCGGTTCTCCCCACAAACAGAACCGTGGACCGGACCATCGGTTCAGTCCAATAATGGTCCAGTTCCAGTTCATCAAGGGTCCGAACCCTGAACCGGACCGTCCAGATCGTCGGCAGCTTTTCGTTTACCTTGGGCGGTACTGGACGATGCAACATTGTCGGGATCGAGTATCCTCATCGAAGGTCGAGGTGCTCGAGTAGAATGACGAGCACCAGCTATGATAGCTGCAGGGGGAGCAGCACCAACAAAGAATGGGTGTGGTGCGGATTTGATTGTATATGAGGAGGGGATAGGCTGCTCGTTGTCCGCATCGTTGTACCATACAATTTCGGACACATCTTTCAGCTTGCCGTTTGGGCCAACAGCGCTGTCAGACATCATGAGATGTGTTCAGTCAATGAGAAGTCAGTTTGCCAGCTAATATACCTTGTATCTCTATGTTGACTCGTCAAATAGTGCACACACGTTATGGAAATGGAGGTGATGGGTTCAAGATATCATTCAATGATAGGTCAGGAAATGTCTGTATAATTGTAACAAATTACATGAGTTGCCAATTGAGAATCGAACATAACTTGATGGAGTGACTCTGTCGTCAAGGATGCGTGCCGCCGATCGATAGTAAAGCCTGACGAGCAAAATAAGTTGAGCTTGTTACCGCGGTCGACAGAGTGTCAAGCAACTTGAATCACGTGAACCAGCACATCGAACTTAGATGCGGCCAGATATGTCTTTATTTCATTTCAAAGGTACAACTAATGCTGATATTATACTACAACATACTACTTTCAGATCTTCTCTGCCAGTCTGATATATCTCCGTGGTTCGAACCTGTTCGAACAGGTTCAGCAATTCCTACAGGTCATCGAACCGGGAACTGGACCGATGGTTCGGTTCCTCTCATTGCCCGAACCTTGGACTGGACTTCGGTCAAGTTCATAACGGTTCGAGTTCGAACCGCGGTTCTGAACTGGACTCGGCCATCACTAGTTCAACGAGTATTATCACAAACAACGACGTTCAATAGCTCATAGATTTGGTAAAATACACACCGCAAGAACTTCAAACCTTGTGACCACGCGTTTCGCTTGATATTTTCAACTGATTTGAACGGTTGGCTGCTAGCTATACTGTGATGATGACTCTAACACAGCAAGTGGGAGAAGCATGCCACATTATGTGAATTCCAAAGAACAATTGAGATGATTAGGTGCCAAACTTCCTTCAAACAAAACATCACCTGTACTTGTGAGAATGATGCTTAACCATAGCTAGATAGCAATGCGGTGGTTTTGTAAGTTTGTTTGTAGTCTATAGATCCTACACAATGAAACTTAACAGCTTCTGAGTCCTTCTGTGATTCTCAGGCTTCCCAAAGCAGCACTACCACCCAAATATTCGCTTTTTCCCCCTTTAGCAGGGGAGCTATTCTGACTGTATATATCATATATTAGAGTGTTAATGAACACATTACACCGCTTTTTGAGCCTCTAAAGTGTCTTACATCAGTAGATATGTTGAATTCATACATACCTCTTAAAAAAAACATAAACCAGTTCGCATTTTTTATCTATTTGACATATTATCCAGTAAATATACTCCCTAAAATAAAATTTTATGAATATACAACATACCAGAAGATCAGGACACAAGAACCACACTATGACAGAAGTGTTTCACATTTTTTAGTGTTTCAGCAAAACCCAAGATCCCTTGTTTGACTTTCAGTGGCTTTTTGAATCTCGAGTTTTCACGCAACTTTGCAAATGTACACAAAAGCGGGACAAGGTAAGCAAAGACTTACTTGCCTCAAGCCGTTCAAGTCACTCAAGAGGAAAAAAAATGAAAATGACTATGATATGAGCTCAAAAGCGTAATGATGAGACCGTGCTCAAAGGGTGGAATCCGAAGGGCTAGGCTTCAGCTTGTGCGCTGCACCCCTTACCTGAGTACATGCCCTTAATTTCCGGAGGGGAATAATGACAACCGGTGTCATGCATGGTATGTGATTCATACCATGACATGTGTGTATATAAGGTGATAAGGAAAGTATAATGAACTGTACTCTATCCTATCACAAAGTGACCCCATCATTTCTCTCTGATTCATTAGTTTGTTTTCTGATTTTTTATGTCACAGACTCAATTCCCTATTTGTTTTCTATTTTGTTTGTTTGTATTGTGACTTTTATGTCTGAGGCCCAATTTTCTATTTGTTTCTATTTGTTATGTGGTTTTTTCCCATCTTTCTATTTTTCTAGGCTTAGTCAGCCATCAGACTGTCTCATTAGCCATCTCACATGTTTGTAAGCATGTCATGTGACTGGGAAATAATCTGATTTGTAAGGATTTAACCTGACTCATCATGTTTTTGTCATTGATCCATCATGCTTTGTAAGGATTCAACCTGACTCATCATATTGTGTCATTGATTCATCATGGTTTGTAAGACTTGAAACCTTATTTATAATCCACTTAGTAAAGAGGATGACTCATCTCACCAAAAGGCTTGGCTTGTAAGCACATTCTTACCAATCCATGAAATGACTCATGTCTTTTATTCATCATGCTTTATAAGACTACACTGTATTTGTAAACTACTTAGTAAACGAGCTGACTCAACACACCAAATGGCCTGGTTTGTAAGCACATTCTTACCAATCCATGTGATGAATCATGCTTAGTAATCTGGTCTCCCAAAAGGTATAAAAGGAGCCCATTTTGCACTCATGAAATATAACTTCCCACTTTACACCTATCACACTATTTGAGAGTGAGATCAGGCAAGACATAGATAAGTGCAGGCCAACAAGTTGCCTTGAAGTAAGACTAAGACACATTGATCATTAAGTTACATAGTACCTTACAGGGGTTGACTATTTAACACTTCTTTATTGCTATCTGAGCTAAGCTTTACATGTATAAGCCCTCTCTTTTTGTTAAGACTGTGCTTGAAGGGCAGATCTGAAGGGCTAGGCTTCAGCTCATGCGCTGCACCCCTTATCCGAGTACATGCACTTAATTTCCAGAGGAGGATAATGATGACCAGTCAGAGATAGCTTGGCCGAAGCAGCCAGAACTAATAGGGGTTGTCCGGAATAGGAAGAGAAGACTATTCCGCACTAAGTCCAGAAGTCAGAGGTACAAGTTTTCCCAGACACAGTCCGATGTCATGCACCAAAGGTGTTTGGTAGCGAGAACATGGCTTTTTATATTTAATATTCATTTCCTATATCGCTCCTTACATTTATCTTCTTTCATTTTCCCAACTTCACGATTCTCAAGTTATTTGAAGATCATTACAACATTTGGCATTCTTTCGGCTCACCATGTTCAACAAGGTCGATCCACTTCTCTCAAATTCACACGCTTCCAATGCCCTCCCATCTTCAACCCTTACACTCCCAGACGACCTCTATGTTCAGCCAGACCTTGCCATGTTGTGCAAAAATCTCGAAATCCGCGCATTATACGTCTATTTCCTCATCATTCCCAATCCTCTTCCACAACTTCTTCCACCATTCCTTCCAAGCCATTATCCACTCGATCCTCACAACCATGACGACTATGAATGCCCACATCAATCTATCCTTCCCACTCATCCCAGAGATTGCAAACAAATCAGCCAACCTATGCAGATGACCATCCCTTATCATGTTGGGGAAGAGCCTCACAGACTGCATTTACCCTATGATCCCTGCAAGTCAACATCCTGCATGGCAACCACATGACATCTTTACACCAGGCCATTGGATCATCCCATCATCATTGCACTGCATCATTGCACAGCTCTATTATTATCCCCCACAGCAATCTGCTATTGTCATATCTCTTGGATCATCACTGCACAGCACTTTGTCATGCTCATCAAGCATGTGGTAATGCTGACTGAGGAGGATTTATCATCATTTGTCATGGTTTGTAATGGTCACAGCTTTGATTTATCATCCTTCCTTTCATATGACTCATGCCCCAACCTTATTATTCATCTTGTTCTATTTTTTGCTTATGCTTGGTAATGACCCCTGAAGCGCAGCACTTATTCTTCCATGACCTTCTATGACCTTCCTTACTCCCATCATTTACTTACTCTTATGGCTGGAGCACAGTTTTGCATATGCAAGAGTACGCAAAACACAGAAACATATATAAACCCCTGTACTTTAGCTACAGAAGACAATTCAATTCAGCTTCCCAGTTCACAGTTTATGTCCAGTCCCTTCTGGAGCCTCAGATAGGCTTCATATTCATCAGTATTTCGACGTCTTTGACATTGTTCACCTGGAACATTGTCCCATTCCCCTGCTGCTATTCAAAGTCCATTCAAGTCAGCTGCCTCGAGTGCAGTGCTATTTTCTTTATCATTCTCAAACCTGCTAGGTCTTCTCAGACTTAGTAGAGCTCATCACTCCTCGATTTTCCCACGCCTAAAACCTTCAAAACCCAAAGTGTTTGGTGCACTACCAGGATCAGTCCACCCCTTCTATAACAACTACTGTACCCAGTGCTTCTAAGCACAAGGACCACTGACCAGTAGCGATTTTGATTTGTTGTTTTTGTTGAGTTTTTCAGCAGGCCAACTTCGAAGATCGACACCGAGTACAAATAGAACAGGGGAAGACTTAACAATGACCGAGGAATATAGTTCAGCCGAGGATGGTGGAACTGATAGGGGTCAGACAGAGTACAAAGGGAAGACTACCCTGTACTATGTCTGAGTAGAAACTAACAAGGAGTGAACTACTTGAAGGTAGAGGTGGAGGCTTTAGTTTTAGGGATACAATCCCAAAGACTCAGAGGGTCGGCCGGGAATCAGAATCCCAAGCCAAAGGATTAATGATAGACAGAGTTGGAGGTGTTGTCTTTACCAGGAATCCATCTCGAGACACAGAAGGGACAAGAGAAAGGAGTGGGCAGAGTCTAGATGTGATATTTGGACTGAGGAACTACCATGTTATACACAGGTTTATATACCATAGGATATGCGATGGGAATGCAGTGAGCGGAGTTCTGAGGCTGTGAGAGGAACATATGAAAAGGCTAAGTTGACAGGCGCAAAGGTAACTGACATAGGCTGATCATAAGGAACAGAGAGTAAAAGGAAAACTGAAGCGGGACAAGAATGATGGCGGAAATGAACCAGTGACAGAACAATTGAGAATGAAGATGGACATCAACTGTCAAGCAGATCCAATGGATAGGGGTTCAATTGAGGAATATACAGATGGGGAAAGCCAAGGGGAATGAGTCTAGACCAGATTCGAGAGTATAGAAGTCTGGACGGAAGGATAGATGTAGTTACAAGGGGATATGCATATGGGGATGGAAACAGGAGTGAAGGGCAGATTGGATCTGATGATCCGATAGAAGACTAGTCTGAGGATGAGGGTTAGATCGGATCCAAGAGCATGGAAGTCCGACTGGACGATAGGGGTTAGGACCTGAATATGATAACTGGATCAGATTCAATGATCCAAAGGAAGTCCGGTCCAGAAATAAGGGTCTGGAATGCGGGATATGGCACTTTTACAGGAAGAGAGACTCAAACAAGGAGAACATGACCAAGTTGAAACAGACTTTCATAGGTTGAGACATGACCTACTAGGGTGTAACATACCTAACAGATACTTCCTAAACAAAGGAACCACAGACACTTTAAGGAGAACATTTTCTTTCAACAAGAAGATAATCTAATTACTCTTTGACCACTCACAAACACCACATTATCAACTGAGAAGTAGAAAATCCACTAACCATGAACTTGAGGAGTAGGCAACTATTTGTCTTATCAAAGTGTAGTTGTGATTGTCACTGCATTTTACACACTTTTCATATAAGACCCTCAAGTAAGAAGACACCTGCCAGATAGCTCGGCCAAAGCTGGCAGAACTAATAGGGGTTGTCTGGAAGTCAGAGGTACAAGTTCCCCAGACACAGTCTGGGTGGAAACAGAACAGGGAAAGACTTAACAATGGCCGATGGAATATAGTTCAGCTGAGGAGGGTCCAGGTAATAACCAACAAGGAGTGGACTACCCGAAGGTAGATCTGGAGGGATTAGTCTTAGGGATATGATCCTGAGACTCAGAGGGTTGGCCAGAAAGTGGAATCCCGGACTGAGAGGAAACACAAGAATGAACAGAGTATAAGATGTTGTCTTTTCCAGGAATAAATCCCAAGACACAGAGGGGACAAGAGACATGAGTGGGCAGAGTCTAGATGCAATATTTGAACTGAGGAAGTACTACATTTTACATGGGTTTATATACAATAGGATATGTGATGGGAACGCAGTGAGCAGAGTTCTGAGGCTGTGAGAGGAACATATGGAAAGGCTAAGTTGACAGGCGCAAAGGTAACTGACACAGGCCAATCATAAGAAACAGAGAGCAAAAGGAAACATGAAGCATGTAAGGATATTATGTCTTCTATGCACCAACCACAACTTCAGATTGAACCACAATCTTCCCAGTACATCATCAATGCAAAGAGCCCCACTCTTCGCATCTGACGTACTTGGACACATCCCTTTCTTTGTACATCTAGACTCTGACACTCGATGTCTCCCCTTTCATTTCACACTATCACACTTTTATGTATCGCTTGCCTCGTTGCATGCAGACATGTCATCAATAAAGTATACCTTTGTTCTTTATCTTTTTATTTCAATCCTTTGTGTCTTATGAGCCACTCACTATAGTAGATAAGGACACCCTGTAGCATCCTATTGTGTGTTGAAAAAAAACTGAGTCTTCACCTAAAGTCCCGAGTTGTCAAAATGTCCCTCGCAAAGTCTCACATTTCTCAAAAGTCTGTCATCAAAATCTACATTTATGCACGGAACTTCTTGCAATCACTATTCCTCTTCGAACTCACTAACAGCCTTACAAGTGGGAACAAGAATGATGGCGGAAATGAACCCATGACAGAATGATCGAGAATGGAGACAGAAATGAACTGTCAAGTGGATCCAACAGATAGGATTTTGATCAGGGAACATACAAATGGGGAAAACTGAGGGGAATGAGTCTAGACCAGATCTGAGAGTATGGAAGTCCAACTGGAAGATAGGGGTCATGAACAGAATATGATAACTGGATCAGATCCGATGATCTGAAGGAAGTGTGGTCCAGAAATAAGGGTCTGGAATGCAGGATATGACAAATGATCAGCTTACTTATTCATGTAGAAAGTCTGACATGTAAAATATGAATTGTGTAGGGTAATATTGTGGCAAAGAAAATGTCTGCCATAGACAGGAATAAGGTGAGCTGCACAATAGATTGCATCCATGTGTATGATGTTGTAAATAGGTACATTGTTAGCACCACAGGCTGGATGCAATACAATATGATATACCATGACAGCCAAGTCAATGATATGAAATGTGATGTGCCAAACATTCCAGCGCTAGCCTCACAATGGGCATATATGCATGATTTGAGGACCACACAACCAAGTATCCCCAGTCATCTGCATCTGTCACTTCCTATCAGTACCTGTTACCATCCGCTGTCACGCACCAAAAGTGTTTGGTAGCGAGAACATGGCTTTTCATTTTTAATATCCATGTCCCATATCACTCCTTACATCTATCTTCTTTCATTTCCCTTTGTCTTCTTTCATTTTCCCAACTTTGCAATTCTCAAGTTATTTCAAGATCATTACAACATGTTAACTTGGCAATGTAGGAGTGTGAGTTTGTGGGTCCACCAGTGTTTGGCATGAGGGCTGGGCTTTGAGAGTGGGACAACTTTGGTTGTCACTTCATCGAGTGTGAGGGTGAGGTTTTGTGCTGTGATCTGGAATTTGTGAGTTGTAGTCAGTAGAGTAGGGGCTGCTCTGGTGTTGAGGTGAGCGATAAGAACTTCCTTAAACTTGTCCCAGTCAGTGTCTTGGAAGTTACAAGTGGGTGCTTGGTTGGTTCTGGGGATGGTTAGTTCTAGAATGCTAAGTATGGGCACATGATCTGTTTTTGGGCCTTGTAAAGCTGGGTTAGTGCCACATGTGATGAATACTTTTGAAGGGTAGGCTCACCATTTGGTAGTGGTTGGTTCATTCCATAGCCTGAGATAAGGTTGATGAGAGGTTGTGCAGTGTTGTAATCGATTAAGTGTGCACTGCATTCCTCTTCTCAGAGAGGGTGGTGACGGTTGAAGTCCCCTAGCCAGATCATGTGGTCATTGTCCATTGGTTGTATAATAGTGATGTTATTGGAGAGGAATGTATTGAGGGCCTGGATGGTGTCTTGCTTCTTACCGTCATTGTAGATGTTGAAAATAGTACATTTGCTGAAGGTACCTGAAAGCTGGACTACTACTACATCAGAGGAAGGAAAGGAGATCTGCTTTCAGTCATTAGTGTCCGACAATGTACTGATGAGTGTGACTGCTCACATCTTCTGTTCTGGGTGGGTGTAGTGCTGCATTGGATATAGGGTGTATCATTGTTGGTTGGATTTTGTGTTGCGGAGGCGGTCTTCACAGGCTTCTTGGAGGGCAAGAATATTCCAGTTTTGTGCTGTCAGTCCATTGAGAATAGATTCCTGTGCAGCTCGGGAGTTATTGAGGTTTTGTTGCCATAGACATAATCAGGTGGGTGGTTGTTTTGGAATTTCAGACATGGGCTATGGGCTTGGAGGGGTTGTGATCTGATGGCAAGGAGGTAAGCACGGGCAAGGGCATGGATGTGGACGTGGGTGAGGAAGGTGACAATGGGAACCAAAGAGGCATTAATGTTGGAGTTGAAGTCCTGGATGTTTGTGATGGTGAGGGGGTGATTGAGGGTTGTGGTGGCAATGTATCTGATTGTCTGACTTTGGTAGTAGAGGGGTGGGCTGGTTTGTTATCTATGTCATTGTCATTATCATTGGTTCTGTCAATTGGGAGATTGAAGTATCTATTGGAGGATTTTGGACATGCTGAAGAGGGGAGATGGTCAGTAATGGGTATTGTTGTTTTGGTCTGTACCAGGCTTTGGGATCTGAGTATTGGTTTTGGCTTGGTGATTGCGGAGGTGAGGGTGGTTTGTTGGAGGTGAGTTGGAAATTTTCTGTATTTGGAGACGGGTTTGTGACTTTTCTGATGTATAGGGCAGCTTTAGGGGGGAGTGATGCATGGGTCCAATCCTCACAGGTGGGGAAGTAATGTAGTGAGTTTTCTGGATACTTAGCGCTAAGCTCTATGCAGTGTTTGCTGAATTCTGGGCAAGCTCTGCTCCAACTGGCGTGATCATCATTGCAACAGCTGACACATCTAAAAGTCTGGTAAGCACAACAATCAGCTGTTCTGTGGTTGTCTGTGCAGGTTCCACATGTGTCTCTGCTTGTGTTGCAGTTATGGGCGATGTGATCAAAGCACTGGCATTTGGTGCATTGAGTCGGTTCTTTTCTGTTCTTCTTGACTTGGACTAGCTGTTGGTCAAGGTATAGCCCTTCCTTGATTAATTTATTAGTGGTACCTGCGTCATTTACCTGTAGCAGCGCAAACACCATCATTTGTCCTAGTGGTCTCTTGTGCGGAGGCTTGATCCACTGCATGGATGCGAGAGAGCCTTTTTTTAAGTGATTCTTGCTTTTGACGAGATGGAGGAGTCCTGAACGCTCAATCAGCATATTGACAGGGATGTACTGTACCACTAAGGTGTAGGTTTGGTCCTTGAGGGTCACCAAAAAGTTTAGACTGGTGGATGAGAGGATTGGGAGTGTTGACCAGATATTTGATTGGATAAGGTGTTAAGGCAGGTTTGGGTAGTTTCTAGTGATGGGGAGATGAGATCTATTGAGTTTTGATAATCTTCGATTGTGCTGTATTGGGTATTGGTGGTATTGGTGATTCTATCGGCTGCAGCATTGATGTCCCAATCTAGATCCACTCTTGTGTCAATCAGCTGTTGCAATTTTGTTGTTTCACCCAGTGAGCGGGTGAGGGAGCTGGATGTCGAGGCAAGTATTTCTATCTGTGAGGCAAAGGTGTTCTTGATCTGCTCTAGGAACTGTGGGGAGGGAGGCATTAAGGGGGTTAGGGGGGTTGTATCTGAGCTTGCAAGTTTGAGGGTGGTTCTGATCTGTTCTGTTTTTTTGCAGTGTGTCTTCTAGGGTTTCTGTGGCTGTTAGTATACATGTGATTCTCGTCTGCCACATGTTGTGTTGTTTGAGGAGGAAAACTACTGATTGGATGACAGTGAGAACGGGTAGAGGTGTGGTTCCAGATATTTTCATTATCTGTAGAAGGACTGAGATTAGATGCATTAGGGTATAGGGTTCTGTCACATGGCAGAGGCTTTTTTTCTCGAGATATTGGTGTGCACTGACAGTGTCAGTGACAGTGCTGGGCAGTGCTTCTATTTCTGTTGGAGTCAGTGTAGTGTTCAAGGATCTGGTTGTTCTTTTTAGAGAAGAACCTCCTGGCATCGTTGGGGAGGAGTTTTGGGAAACCGGGGTTTTTGAACCAAAACTCATACTACATGTTTTTTCTGTGGTCATTTTTGGATTTTTTAGATTTTTTAGATTTTGGGTTCTTGATATCTGGGGAGGATGATTGAATGAACTCAATGGATTCTATATATTTGGTTGGTGTGTTCAGCCTTGACACCATTTGGTGTCGTTGGTGCTGTTGGGCGCTGTTTTGACAGGAGGTTCACAGGGTCCTAGTCAAGGTGCCAGTTAGTGTGGGACCAAGGGGTGTTCACTCAATACTGTTGTCACAAAGGACTCTAGTTTTTAATGAGCATGACATCATTTACAGACTGGCTCACTAAGTGAAGGCTGGTTAGATCATAATAGCTAGTTAGTTGAAAAACTTACCTTATTTCTGCTAGAAACAGATCTGCATCTTGATGTAAGAAAACCTGTCTGATTTCCAATTTTTGAGAGCTATATATAACTAATAGTTAATAACAATCTATCAAAATAACCTATTATTCTCCAAGCTTCCAAAAGTTTGACATATATTATTGCTTTAACTATCTAAAGTAACTGCCATCTAGGGGTAGATTTAATGAGTCCACACTGCCTGATAACAAAAGTGATAAGTACAATAACTGTCTTTATACATTAGAATCCAGTTTCTAAAGAATTGTGAGACATTGTTGCAAGAAATAATTGTAGTCAGGAGTCTTGATCACCCTAGACACAATTTTTTCTAGATTGGTAATTACATTGAATTTCTAAAGTATAAGTTATCTCTCTTCTTTATAACAGAATTTCATTCTATTGATTAGACTTGGTTTGTACAATTACTCAAATAAAATTTATCACATTTAGAGACTCATGCAATTAGTGACCTGGTCTGCTATTGGACTCACATAGGTTTTCCAATTTTGAATATGCAAACATAATTCTCCCACACTACTCTATACTTTGTCATATATGTCAGAATTCAATACTCAGAACAATTTCCTATATTGCTGATATTGTATCCACCTGTGGGACCCACTGGTATGGCACTAACTATAAGCAGCATCTACTAATTTATCTGGCAAACATCATACATCCAACATCATTATATAGAATACAATGTACATTGATCTACTAGGCAACTATAGACCTATCAACAAGTAGTGATTTGGTTTAATTTAATCACACACCTGACATTTATACTGATTCCTCATAGATTTATTATCCGTTCAACACCCTAAACAGTTCCAAATGCTTCCATAACAGTTTTCTGTTAACTGTCTCATCAGGAATGTCCTGGTTCTCTCTGTACAGTGTCATCAAAAGGCTACCAATGTTCTTGATCCTAAGACAGGTCATGATAATCCTACAGATATATTTCACAAGCAATGTAGTCTTTGAGGGCTTTACCTTATGTTGTATGACATTAGCTGCAATATAATCTTGGCATTTAAGCACTATGAGAAATAGGCTCAAAAGTGACTACTTAGTAAGAGCTATAAGAGTGGTTCATCATCTAGAGAGGCTATGAGGCTGAAGCATGCCTACTAAATCTAATTGACAGATGAGGAATATATATTGTCATTCTCTGTATTTTCTCCAGTGAGTATGAGTATGTATGAGTTTGATTGGTCAGAAATTTAGCTTTTTGTGAATTATATACTAGGCCCTCTCTGTATGCTGCATCAATGCTAGGTTGAAGAATGAGGCACTTGACACAAAGCCTTCTATGTGCATGTCAGTGCTATAAACATGGCGAGAAGGCTGCATCCTGTGTGCTAGTTAGCAATCATTATTATCTGAGAAAATATACCAAGCACACACACAAAATATCCAGGATCCAGATAGACCACTTCTGCATCCTACAAGTCCTACACCTCTTTTATGTGGTTAAGATATTCATTATTGCAGCTGGTATAAGCTCTATAGCCACCTATCTGAGATTTAAGATAAAACAACACACAAAACTTTTCCTCTGACTTAATGTGAATGTATATTATAACACTGTTAGTGTTATAATAAGCAAACAACATATATTCAGTATGATGGAGAAGTAATTAGGCATAGGTGATGATGGTGTCTGGATGGACTGCCTTATAAATTGGATACTACTACATTGTCTGACTCTAGTCAAACTGCTGTTCATGATCTAGATTTCTAACCAACATTGATCTTTGTGGTTGGTCTGCTGAAAAACTCAACAAAAACAACAAACTAAAAATGCTACTGGTCACAGTCCTTGTGCTTAGAAGCACTGAGTATAGTAGTTGTTTAAGAAGGAATAGGCTGATCTTAGTAGTGCACTAAACACTTTGGGTGTTGAAGGTTTTAGGCATGGGAGAATGGAGGAGCACTAATAAGTCTGAGAAGACCTAGCAGGTTTGAGAATGATTAAAGAATAACACTGCACTTGATATAGCTGACTGAAATGACTTAAATATAACTTAAGGAAATAAGACAATGTTCCAGGTGAACAATGTCCAAGATGTTAAAGAATAGAAGAATATGAAGCCTATCTGAGGCTTCAGAAGAAACTGAGCATGAAATAGTGAACTGGGAAGTAGTTGTGTTATTTCTGTAGCTCAAGTATAGGGGTTTATATAGGTGTAAGTGATTTGCATACTTCTGTGTGTACAAAACTGTATTCCAGTCATAAGAGTAAGAAAATAATGGGGGTAAGGAAGGTCATGAAAGAATAGGAGCTGCACTTCAGGGGCAATTACCAAGCATAATCAAAAAATAGAACAGGATGAATAATAAGAATAAAGCATGAGTCACATTTACAAAAGGCAATTTCTACAGTCAAAAGAGAGATGTCGGGATATCTGGAAAAATTTACGATTAGTTAATGTAAATTCTGTAAATGGGATTCGTCAATGATTCATTTTATAAAGAGAATGAATCCTACGTCGTCATGTGACACATTGTTCAAATGCTCACCCCACTTTAGGGTTCAGAATGCAGATTGGCCGCGCTAATGTGTGTTTCTACCAATCATGAGCCAGGACCGAATATATCTGAGTGATTCTTTGCATTGGTTTGAATGCATGGCCCATTTAGGCCCAGGTTTAGAGTTGACCTGTGAGGTTCAGCGAATCTGAGCTCGAAAAGGTGAACGATCGAGATCATGTGCCTCCGCTTGGCATTTTGGCTGAGCGCCACCGTAAATTTCTCAACATAAGTATCAAGTGTAATGTCCTGACACCTATCTTCCTACCACACAAAAATAGCAATGTGCATGGATTAAAGACAAATCACATATTAATGTCCTACTAAATTGGAGTCAAAAATGAGCAAACTTGATTCTCACTGGAACCAATGTACATGATTCAGCATGAGTTTTATATTGCAACAATATCTACTCAACAGATATCTCAATATATAGATCTAACCTACTTTTATATGTTCAGGCCTGCTCAAAAATTAAGTTTCCTACCCTGGTTATATTCTATAACATTTGTTATATCTCTGTCGATGGTATAAAGAGGACAGGTGTCAATTTATCAAGATTCTATAGGTGATAGGATTTATGTTTATCATAATTGGTTTCTTTTTCCCTACTAGCATTTTGTGGCACTATCACCTGCCTCTCTAGTTGGAGCACCATGCACGTTATATTTAGAGTCCAGATCAATTCTGGTAGTGTCATTAATACTAGAAGCTGGCAGACTATCTATCTGCTAACCAATATTACACTATTATCCTGGTTCTGTTGTATTTAGGGAGTTGTGATTGGATTTTCTCGATGCCAGCAGGTCCTACCATCAGCTGCTCTTCACTATTTATCCTGAATATATTATCTTCTTAACAATCCACAATCAGTGGATATCCTGAGACAGCAATGCTGACAGAGATGGAAGTTTTTGGAGGGTGAGATCACCTTCCAGACATTATTTTCTTCAGTACTACTTGTGCAATCCTCAGCATTATCCCTCACAGTACCCTTGCAATATGTGGAACCTTAAATAATATTTATGCTATATTTTACCACACTGGCTGTCTGTGTTCCTTAGGTGTTAGGTGGCTGTATTAAGGAATATTTCATATGTATTCCAAAGGCATATGTACCCCATTGAAAGGCCTAATCACATTGTTTTCTCTTCTTCCAATGTCTCACATGTGAGGAATGCAGATGGAATAGGGTTTCCAAGTGCTTTGATACAGCATGCACCAAGGAGATTTGTCTGCCATCATTGCTCATATTATCAACAAAATTATCATTTCTGTGTGTTTAAATTAAAGATAATGTTTCTTAATTCCTATGGAGCTGGAAGCATATCCTAGACTGCCCAAACATATATTTGCATTGGCGAGCAAAATAAAATATCCATTATGAAACACTGCTGATGGCATTAGTGCCTAGCTGAACC
Source organism: Auricularia polytricha (assembly GCA_003316125.1). Classification (NCBI taxonomy): domain Eukaryota; kingdom Fungi; phylum Basidiomycota; class Agaricomycetes; order Auriculariales; family Auriculariaceae; genus Auricularia; species Auricularia polytricha. The sequence continues at coordinate 54,042 of QFEN01000440.1, forward strand.
CTTGATTTTTCTGCCAGGTGTTGTTAATCTTAACACTTTGTATATGTATTATTTCTATTATTCTATTATGACTCGGCTAGCTTCTAACTATATGTGGACCCATTTTCATATCATTCATAATAAGCTAGGCATAATTATGTATGGTTTGTTTAGATCTTCTACCTCAAAGATCAGTGTTACCACATATCAGTCTCTCTGATGAGCTCTGTTTTTATTTTGTTGAACTGCCTGTAAATCACTATTATTTGTTCTATTGAATCTTGATGCCACTGTTATCCTGCTCTATCTCTGTCTACACTTACCCATACTGTCCCTTCCCATCTATGTCATCATCAAGTATTATTTCTGCATATCAGAGAAAACAACTACATCTGGCTTCACATAGGAGTAGCTTTCTATTTAATTATTTCATCTATCCACCTCATGATAGTAAAATAGGTCCTAGACACAATGTTCAGGTCTACAAGTTATTATCACTGTGCTGCTCATCTTTGTTGTGTGGGTCATCCTTAGCATGTGGCTCATCTTTACCATGTAAACATAACAATGTGTACACATTCTAGTATACAATCATATTTATCTTTAAGCATACTCACACTCATATCATGTGCACATTGATATGTATTTGCTAGAGATACTGAACCAATGAAGCCATTTGATGTACAGGTGCTTGTTGTTTTTGCTCAAGAGGCTGATTATATTTATAGGCGCCTTCTTCTGACTTAAGGTGCTGCACTGGAGCAGACTATTCAGTCACAGATTTTTGTTGAGACCTAACAAATCTGACTCACTTGAGAGGCTCATGATCTCCATAGATGACTTTGTCCCTACCATAACATACCTATGAAGACATTTTGGATGTCTGAATGGTTTATTGTCATCTTCAGCCTCACTCATATGCCCTAGTAGATGCTTATAGTGTCTTCTTATTCGAGGGTCTTATATAGAAAGTGTATAAAATGCAGTGACAATACAACTACACTTTGAGACAAAAGTTACCAGCTCCTTAAGTTTATGGTCAATAAATTTTCTACTTCTCAGTTGATAATGTAGTGTTTATGGGTGGTCAAAGAGTAAATAAATTACCTTCTTGTTGAAAGAAACTATCCTGAATGCATCTGTAATTCCTTTGTATAGGAAATATCTGTTAGGTATGTTACACCCTAGTAGGTTGTGTCTCAATCTATGAAAGTCTGTTTCAACTTTGTTGTATTCCCCTCACTTGTGTTTCTCTTTCTGTAAAATAGAAAGAGCTCTTGTACACATAAAGCTTAGCTTAGATAGCAGTAAAGAATTGTTATATAGGCAGCCCCTGTAAAGTAGTATATAACTCAAGGTTCAGTGTGACTCAATCTTACTATAAGACAACTTGTTGGCCTGCACTTATCTATATCTTGCCTAATCTCACTCTCAAATAATGTGATAGGTGTAAAGTGTCAAGTTATATTTCATGGGTATAAATGGGCTCCTTTTATACCTTTTGGGAGGCCAGATTACTAAGGATGAATCATCACATGGATTAGTAAGAATGTGTTTATAAACCAGGTCATTTGGTGTGTTGAGTTAGCTTGTTTACTAAGTAGTTTACAAATACAGTGTAATCTTACAAAGCATGATAAATAAAAGGCATGAGTCATTATATATATTAGTAAGAATGTGTTTACAAACCAAGCCTTTTGATGAGCTGAGTTATTTTTTTTACCCAGTGGATTATAAATACAGTTGCAAGTCTTACAAAGTATGACAAATCAATGATAAAACATAATAAGTCAAACTAAATTCTTACAAATTAGATTATTTCCTAGTCACATAATATGCTTACAAACATGAGTAGTGGCTTATGAGAAAGTCTAATGGCTGAGATAGACTGGAGGGTTGTCCCATTGACCATGTTCTTATGGTAGATTTTAATCACCTGTGGAGGAAGACTGAGCATTCTGTACCACTAATTCTTCAGTCATTTGTGCTTACACATAGTGTTGTTAGCAGTCAAGGCACAACTCCTTGAATAATGGTGTAGTACCTATGGTCTATTTCTGTAGAGTAATTGGCAGAATCAGTAAGAATGTTGTCTGTCTAATTATAGAAATTATCAGGAGTGATGAATTTACAACTGATAGTAATTGTACTTTGACACAATTTTCTTACTCTCCATCTACAGTTAAAGTAGTGACTGTTCTACTGTCATATATTGGCACAAAATATTATTGGATTAATTCTTTCACTTTTGCCAATGCAGAGGTAGCTGAAGAATAACAAGCATGCAGTGAGAAAATATTCAGTGATGTTGATGGTTAAAGACTGTACTCATGTTCTGTAAAGATATCTGCATCAATGTCATATGCAACCCTAGCCAGAATAGCTTTAGTTGTGTGTAAGCCCCTACTCAGCATTTGGAAAACACAGAGGGCAATCTCCTTTGGCATAAACTCAGGGGTGCATAAGTCATGATTGGTGATGAAAAGAAGATGGTAAAGAGGCACTCAGACCTGCAATGAGCATCTGGGGGGATTTATGATTGCAGTAATATTGCATACTACATGACCAGCACTATCAATGATCATAAGCTTATAGTGATCTACCAAGAAGTAGAACATATCATGCTGCTTTGTATAAAATGGCTCCTTTGACATGAGAGAATAACCATATGTCATGTTGGTTAAATCATCCTTCATATGATCTGGAATCTCCTCCAATGTGATTTTGTTTTTTGTGAGGGTGGTATACCACAATTTGAAGTCCTTTATGATTGTTTAGATGCCCTACCTAAGCTTGTCCATATGCATAGTTTGTGTCCCAATAGTAATGGACTTGACATTGGGATTAATACTACTGCATTTCATATATCATGTTGAACATGTTTGGATAACCAAGGTGCAGCACTTGCTTATAAACATTAGTGGGATAGTTTGAGATGCAGAATACAATCAGTGAGTACAGGTGAGTGAATGTTCAGACATACTCACTTATGGTTGTTAAAATAAATGACATCAAAATCCTCATCTTTGTCTATTGGTGCTTCTAGTAGAGCAGTTGTGTTGCAAAGTATTTGAATTTTGCCAGGTCTAGAGTGAGGGTGGATGCTTCACAGAAGTTTTCATCTGCACACAGCACCCTAAGCCAGATAGTTCACTTGATAAGATTTGCCCATTAATTAACCACATACAGGTCTAAATCTATATTACCTAGAGACCATGTCAAATTATGGTAGGTAATCATCCTTTTATAGAGTGAGGTAGTAGTGTTATACAGATTGGTTATAAGATCCTCAAGATACTGTGTCTATATGATGAATAGAGAAAATAAAAAGTCCAATGAGAATCTAAGGTGAATGTACATAATGGCTTATATGAGATGCACCATTATGTTTAGATACTTCATGTTATCATCTAACACTGGCCTCCAATTAGAGTCACTTTAATCACAAAAAGTGTCAACAGCAATGTAATCTGAGTGTGGCAGAACTACTCATGTGTCTTATGGTATGTTTTTACCATACAAGAGGAGTTTTGAAAGGCTAAACCTGTAAGGGTTACCATCCAAAATTATCAATACCTTCATCATGTGCTTGCTGATGGTAGCAGCAAGTTGGGCGATAATACTATTGTGTTTACCTATGGTATGCTTCTTCTTTATTTGTCTACTACCTGTCTCTGAACTGGATTCATCTGGACATTCACCAAGAACTTATCCCTACCCATAAAGCACATGAGCAGAGTCCTCTCTCATTCAGTGTCTACTAAAACAACCAATGCGACATTGAGTGTAGGTAGGAACTTGGTCTGAAGAGTTATTTTTACATCAGAACTGGTCCCCAACAGGACACTCTAGCTGATCTTAAAATACAAAAGTTCTACACTCCAATGAATATTTACTAGATCTAGCAAGGTTGATGATGTATCTTCTCCAACCTAGTGGTGCTGTAATTTTCTTTATAATGGCACTACATCATTGGCAGGTCATTGACTGGCAATGTAAGTAGGTACTGGCAAGACTGTAGCGCAATAATATGTAATAAGGGTTAAGCTGCCTCGTGCATGGGAATGGACATGTAAAACAGACCTCGGGTAATTAGATATGACAAGTAGGGAATAATAATGCACTATTAGGGAAGGACGAACACCACAGGACATGGGAGGATGGAATACAATTCTGGAATGTGAGTCCAGTGGATGCCTGCTATGGACAGATGACAGATGGTAACAGATGTCAATGGAAAGTAATGGACAAGATAAAAAATGATGCTTGGCTATGTGAGCCCCAATCAATGCATATAGACCATTTGTGAGGCTAGAGAATGCATGTTTCCTACAGCGCAAAAATGTAGAGATAGCGCCCAACAGCAGAGAAGAATTGTGCCATCTGGCCACAGTCAATCAATAAGTCCTGGCACTTGACCATCATCTTCACCATGCCAAAAATGTTTAAGAACTCTTCATTACTTCCTGCTGTCATCAGCAATCTGTTCTACATGAGATTCTCCAAAGATTCATTATGATTGAGTCCTTGAATTTCTCTCATTCACATTGCAATATGGCTAGGCAACCATCGTCCAAAACCACTAATGAGCAGTTGGCAGGCAGAGCCTCCAAGTAAACCAAGAGTAATCCTCCAGCACCTAATATTGAAAGATAGGGGGAACTGTTGGAATTGATTGAATGGCTACATTCTAAGTATGAGTCTCATCCAATCTAGATTATACACTGGAAGAACACAATACCAATTCTGTTTGACATGCTTCAGTAGTCATCTAGGTTGATGGTGGGTTGGCTTGCACTTCATCTGCACATCCCATGCTACTCCCTGGATCATCATAATCCTTGCATTTCTGTTTGTGGTAGGCAGACTAATTAACTGACTTGTACATCAAGACCTGATATTATGACATTCAATATATGGGTAGAGTACATACCAAAGATGAGTATGTCAGCACACCTCCTATTCTTCAGGGCCTCAAAGGTTACCTCATGCACTTTCTCTAGGGACTCTCGACACTGAGTGTGGAACCCACTCTCTGTGTAATCAAGCCAGAGGTAATAATCAAGTGCTGGAGATCTGAAGCCACTGTGTAGAGCATTTGGTGACCCACTAGCATCACCCATGAATGTGATATGCACATTATTCATATATTCCATGACTGATGCATATGTATTTCATAGCTGTGCAGCATGAACATTCAGGAAGTCGGTCAGGTGGGCCACAATTTTCCTATAAACACCAAATTTCTTGTTCAGTGCCTAAAAGGGCAAACAATAGTGTGCAAAAATATGACAGTCCTTTCATTTTTGTCCAGAAATCTTGAGGGAACACTCTTTATTAATATCTTCAACAGTTCCTCATACTTATATCAACTTCTTGAGATTGTGTATGTTCCATTCATGGAACTGGCATGAAGGATTCATCAAGCGGTGAATTAATGTGCAGGTTGGGCAGTCATGTATATCTAATTTTATGTGAAATTAAGTCTTTATAGTGAAGCTGGAAGGCCTAGTCTTAAAAATTGAGCTTAAAGTCTAGAAATCTACAATGGAAGTCTTTGATTCAAAGAACATCAACCATATTGCTTATGGTAACATATAAGGTTAGGCTGCTAAAAATCCTGATGTCCAATTGACATGGAGTTGTGTAACAGTTTAAATTTTGTGCCAATCCAAATGTGTGTATGTACAACCCTGCCTGTCTGGAATAATTGTGTTCGAGTGTTTGATATCCTAGGGTAGAATTGATTTGCCATTCTTGAACATTGTGTTCAAGTTTGTGACATGCTAGGATAGACATGATTGAATGATTTAAATCAAATAACATGAATGTTATGTGTCAGAGTATCAATGAAGCAACCAGTAACATGGTTATAGGTGCAATATTATTTGATCTATGGCATAGGATGACTGGAATACATCTGTGATGCGATCAGACATCACATATTCTCTCAAGTAGTTGTGTAGCATTAGTATAACATTGTCAGAAGAGCTAAACTACCTTCTCTGTACAAACTAGGCAGTAGTATCGGGGAACAAGCTCGTCAACCAATGGCAATGTCAAACCAGCTTTGTGTATGTTGTCCTTCCAACCACCAGGGAGACATCCAAGCTTTATTGCCTCTTCCATGAGTGTCCTAATTTTCATCACAATCATGGCATTTCTCACTATGCCACATGATCACCTCCTTATTGAATTAGCAGTGCTACCAATACAAGAAATAACTTGTCGAATGTGATACCATCACACAGAGATGGGAGGACTACCTTCAGTTTTTTGTCCATTATGTGTCCAAGAGCCATGATACAGGTCTCATTAAACCACTTATTACATGTCCTGCAGAATTGCTGCACATTCTGAGGGGAGGAGAATGCAGGATCACACTTGTTGCACACACACCATGTGGATGTTTGTGAATTCTATATGTCACATAGGAATGAGGGCATGCTGGAGGGACCAGACAAACATTTGCTTACAGAAATATTAACTCCCTCCAGGTATGCAGTGTTTCTGCTGTTCACAAATTGCATGTCAATCATCCATTGATGGTAGAGGGTCTCAGCTGGAATTTGAGGTTGTGCTAAATCCTTCTTATTGTACTGCAAAATTGTTGTGTGAGCTACAATTATTGCACTGATTATGAAACAACAACCATACTCGACACCTTCATCCTCCAAGTCAAACTGTCTATCATACCACTGAATATTAAGCCAAACATCCTATCAGATATGATGTGAGTAAATTGGTCAGTCAGTAAATATTATGCCCTGAAGTACCTGTTGCACTGACCTGCTTCTGTGAGGTGATCTTCCAGTAATTCTGCTTTACCTTCCCATATCAATATGACATTGTTGGTAGACTTCCATCTGTTATTAGGACCAACCATTCATTACGTGAAAATATTACTAAACTGAAGGAGGCATGTCAGTATGATCAATGAAACATGCTGAAACAACCATACTCATCCCCAACTCTAATGACTAAACGACCATCAGTAGGCCCTTAATCAGAGTGAGTTGAATACATATACCAAGTTGATGTGAGCAAGCAAACAATGACCACTAGGCAAGCAGTTCAACACATATTCCAAGAATATACTTCACTTCAATGTGTGGAGCTTAGGGTGACTATTGCACATGTGAGGCAATATTCTTCTGCCCTTTGCATATCATGTGTAGCTGGTAATCAATGGTCTGCTGGACATGAAAGTAGAGGTTTAGAGCTACAAACAATAGTAGGGCAAACATTAGAATAAATAGATTTTCAAGTATCAGAGCCATTGTTTATCTCATAAACATAACAGCAAATTAAACATTGAATGGATCAGCAAAAAAGCTATCATCAGTATGACAGCATACTAGGTTAAAGGCAATCATGTATACCAGTGTAGAATAATGGTACAATGATTGTATTGAATGAAGTTGAAATATGCAGATGATTGCACAGCATCAGAGGTGATTAGGTTTGGGATTGTAGGAAAATTGAAGGCCATGAGGTAAGGGAAAGTAAGTATGTTAATTGGAGGCAATGAGGTTGGGGGCATTAAGCAAATGGGAGGCTGTCAGGTGAGGCATAGTAACAAAATATACCGGCATATATTCCACTGAATCCAGGGTTTTTATATCTGTGTATCATTACTATGATCAATTGGAGCACTATAGAGTACATAGTGACACATGGAGTATGACAACTCCTTCAACATTCTCAAGGCAATCTGCCAGTCAAAATCCTGGAATGGGACCCAAAAAGTTTAATGGTCTCAGGAATGTGTGGAGATACAAATGAAAATGCATGTGAGGATGGATAGAATACTGATGAAGATATTAGAGCATTGTCTGTAGCCATAGACAACTGCAAATTGTTGGATGATAGCATACATAAATATCCTTGAAACACACAAGCAACAATGGAATAGACTAAGAAAGCAAGTTGTGCAACGTTGTGAGTACATGTACTTAATCCATATTGTCATGCATGTAATATATTTCTTCAGATGGACATAAAAATGTCCAAATTGCTCAGGCAAAGTGAGTCATCTGTGCTACTACAAGTCCACTGCCAGACCAATTGCCATTGAACAATACAATAAACCATCATGTCCAAATATATGCAAAGGGAAGCAGTGCATGCAAGAATGTTCAAGGGGGAGGGCCCCATGAGCAATCTGAAACATATAATATCTTACAGCAAATCATGGACACTGGAATCCTGAATTGGAATCCACAAGAGTCATGTGCTTCATCAAAGTTTCCAACAGGTGATAAATGGTTGACACAGCCTGATATGGTGGCACAATCAATGGCAAGAGATGAAAATGGAATAGCTAGACAAAATCAGTGTGTAACAGAGAACACACTGTGGAGACCATATAAAAGGCCAGCAAAGAGGGCAATCACATATCATGAGTCTTGGGACTTGAGCCCTAATCCATACTCATGACAGTATGGTACAGGTAGCAAGAAACTGGCAAAAAATTCAAAGAATTAAGAATCTTCAATTTTGGAGGAACAAAATCATAACATAAAATATGTGATATGTGCTACCAGTAATCCTGTCCAGCAATCACCGACAGTTGAGAAGAGATTCAATGGTGATAATAATGCCATAGAGATGGAGCATATAAAAATCAGCAATCAGCCAGGTAACAAACAACATCAGGGATGTCCAAACAGGCACATTAGATGTACATATGGAATTGGTTAGTGATACTCCACATATCATTGATGCTCATAACCAGTGTCCTTTAATTGTCAGCATCAAAAAAACAAGTACATCATAAAGTGCATATGAGCACTCCTGAATCAAAAGATAAGAATAAGGAACATCTTGAAGAATCTAGCTGTGAGAGTGAGCAGCTTTGTGTGTTTGATAGTAATTGTATTAATAAATGTTACTTTAAATTAGGGAGTCCAGTGCAATTGCTCAGAGGAACACAAGATGATGAGTACAAACTGTCACCATGTTCACCACCCAAAGCCTAGTCACCTTTGCATAATGCCCCGCAACCTCCAATACCTGAACAGACTGTGGAGGAACTAGCCTATGAGTGCATCATTGTGATCATACAACATAAAGCACTGATATTCTGACATAACAGCTCATGCTATGGCACAGCTGAAGAACCCTTGGGCTGAATGAATGGCTTGAAGTGTCAGTGGCAAACTTTTACCTCTCACATGTTTGGTATGAGACACTAAATACATCACACATAAGATATATCAACCTTTTCTTGGCAATGGTGAATAATATGGATGATAAAGAAGTGGAACTCTTCAGAAGAAGCCATTTTGTGCCTTGTGATGGCCCCTGTCCTGTCATTCCAGTTGCATTTATAGTTCATCATTCACAACATTTTTTCATGGTAATATTTGACTATCTGGGATGCACAGCACATGTGCTTGGTCAACATATTACAGACAATTCCATGGATGTGGATGAACAAGATCCACATGACTGGAACAACTGGAGAGGACCAGAGTATTGGAAGAGAATTGTGTGACTTCATGGCTGGAGTGCAGGGAATGTTGATAACATTGCCCTAATAACTAGGGATTGGAATCAAAATGGAGTAGACTGTGGGCCCATTGCATGCTTAGTGTTGGAGCAATGCATAAACACAGGGCTAGACAAGCATGGTCACTTACCATTGTTTCAAGTGCAATGTGGACACCAACTGCAGATCAACATGTTGCACATTGTTGCAGTGTGCTGATCATTCTGGTGCTAGCCTCACAATCAAGTATGTTGATGGTTTATGACCCCAGCCCACTGACTATCCATTTTCCATCACGTCTGCTGATAACCCAACAAACCTGATACCTGAAATTGTCGGACCCACTAGACCTGATGCATTGGACTTACCCATACCCTTCAGAAACCCATAAATCCCTATATCTGATCTGTCCCATGTGCCCCCACTGGTGAGTTGTCCCTTATGGATCATTACTGATATGGTAGATAGGGTTATTGCATGGATTCTCACAGGCTACAGTAATTTGTGTCAATTCATGTACTATACATCAGACATTACCTTCAGACCTGACACATCGCTACTACTTTTGCCTATAGGACTCTGGACTCTCATGTAGCTAGTTATATAGGACCAGGCGACTCTAATTTACCTTACCTACTTGTAAAGGGGAGTTACCCATACATTTAGAGTCCCAGTCTTTACTAGATACCTTGATACCTTGAAACCTTTCCCAGTACACCTGGTTACCCGCTGTTGATCTTCAAAGTTGGTTTGCTGAAAAACTCAACAAAAAACAACAAATCAAAATCGCTACTGGTCAGTGGTCCTTTTGCTTAGAAGCACTGGGTACAGTAGTTGTAATAGAAGGGGTGGTCCGATCCTTGTAGTACTCCAAACACTTCGAGTGTTGAAGGTTTTATGGGTGTGGGATGATGAGCACTACCAAGTCTTGGAGGACCTAGCAGTGTTGGAGGACAAAGAAAGAGTAACACTGCACTCGAGGCAGCTGACTGGAATGACTTGAATAAACGTAGGGGAATGAGACAATGTTCCAGGTGAACAATGTCAAAGACGTCGAAATACTGATGAATATGAAGCCTATCTGAGGCTCCAGAAGGAACTGGGAATGAACTGTAAACTGGGAAGCTAAATTATTTTTTTCTTGTAGCTAAAGTACAGGGGGTTTATATATGTTTCTGTGGTTTGCGTACTTGTGTGTACTCAAAACTGTGCTCCAGCCATAAGAGTAAGTAAATGATGGGGGCAAGGAAGGTCATGGAAGGTCATGGAAGAATAAGTGCTGCGCTTCAGGGGTAATTATCAAGCATGAGCAAAAAATAGAACAGGATGAATAACAAGGTTGGGCATGAGTCATATGAAAGGGAGGATGATAAATCAAAGCTGTGACCATTACAAACCATGACAAATGATGATAAATCCTCCTCAGTCAGCATTACCACACGCTTGGTGAGCATGACAAAGTGCTGTGCAGTGATGATCCAAGAGATATGACAAGAGCAGATTGCTGTGGGGGATAATAATAGAGCTGTGCAATGATGCAGTGCAATGATGATGGGATGATCCAATGGCCTGGTGTAAAGATGTCATGTGGTTGCCATGCAGGATGTTGACTTGCAGGGATCATAGGGTAAATACAGTCTGTGAGGCTCTTCCCCAACACGATAAGGGATGGTCATCTGCATAGGTTGGCTGATTTGTTTGCAATCTCTAGGATGAGTGGGAAGGATAGATTGATATGGGCGTTCATAGTCATCATGGTTGTGAGGATCGAGTGGATAATGGCTTGGAAGGAATGGTGGAAGAAGTTGTGGAAGAGGATTGGGAATGATGAGGAAATAGACGTATAATGTGCGGATTTCGAGATTTTTGCACAACATGGCAAGGTCTGGCTGAACATAGAGGTCGTCTGGGAGTGTAAGGGTCGAAGATGGGAGGGCATTGGAAGCGTGGGAATTTGAGGAAAGTGGGTCGACCTTGTTGAACGTGGTGAGCCGAAAGAATGCCAAATGTCGTAATGATCTTGAAATAACTCAAGAATCGCGAAGTTGGGAAAATGAAAGAAGACAAAGGGAAATGAAAGAAGATAAACGTAAGGAGTGATATGGGAAATGAATATTAAATATAAAAAGCCATGTTCTCGCTACCAAACACCTTTGGTGCGTGACACCGCTATTTATGACCCAAACCCTTGTTATTCCTTTCTTGACACTATCCATCCCCTTGATACTAGTCCAGACACTTTGAGTCCATTTCCCATCTCATCCCATCTTCATCCATAAAATCCGCTGTTCCCGTGCATTAGACTCAGTGTCCTGTCATCAGACCTGCTGTTTTCACGTGCTAGCTATTCTCTCTCTGACCTAAAGACACTGACTATCATTTTTATATCAGACAGCAGGCCCCTTTAGGGTCAAACTAGCCTAGGCTTAGCAAAGACCCAACATAGTAGCTAGGTTTTATATTTCTCATATTACCTTTCTATGTTGTGTCAGATTACTTCCGCACATTGGCCTTCATATGACTTGCCTGGCTTTAGCTAGGACACATCCTAGAGGTTATTGGATCATATAAAGATGTTGGTCATGCCTGAATTTGCTCTAAAAATCATGTTCCAAAGTTGACCACCCATATCATAATGCCCCACCCAAAGATCAAATTTTTCAGCCTTCATATGACTTGCCTGGCTCTAGCTAGGACTCATTCTAGAGGTTATTGGACCATATAAACATGTTGGTTGAGCCATATTTTGCTCTAAAAATCATGTTCCAAAGTTGATCACTCCTGTCATGCTGGTCCACTCAAAGATTGAGTTTTTCAGCCTTCATATGACTTGCCTGGCTTTAGCTAGGACTCATTATAAGGTTATTTGATCATACAAACATGTTTGTCAAGCCGTATTTTGCTCTAAAAATCATGTTCCAAAGTTGACCACCCATGTCATGGTGCTCCACCTAAAGCTCAATTTTTCTAGCCTTCATGTGACTTTCCTGGCCTTCAGAAGCATTTTTCCTGGGGGTTCTTGAGCCCTCTGAACTTGATAGTAAAGCCAGATTGGGCTGTAAAAATCATGTTCCTGAGATATATAAGGTCTTCCCCCCCTCTGACCTCCTGCATGTGACTATACCAATAGTTTGCCTCAATACTAATACTGCAAACATCAGTTCTAGGGTTATTTAGGCCTAGAAATTTATTGGGACTGGTCCCGAACCATCCAGACATTGGTATCACTATGATATGGCTAATGGGTGGAAATATCAATATTTCGACCATATCTTAACGTTCCAACCACTAATTTCTTTGATTGTTGGCTCATATCAATCCCAGAAGCATCCTCCATGATATGTACCAGCCCACCAAAAGATATTTTTTCACAAGTTTGAAATGTATTTCTATTATAACCATATAAATAAATGGCACAGAGACCTCATCCCCACCTATGCAAAATGGAATGGTGCACTTCATGTAGGGTGGGGCATGAAGGATACTGAGAAATGCAAGGCCTTGAGGATCATCTGGGATGCCATCTACAAGGGTAAGATTCCCACCACAGTCATCAAGTCCAATGATCCTGTGCATTTTGTGGTATGATATTCCTATAATGTTTTGTATTGATATTAATGATCATACAGGCCAGTCAGAGGATGACAGAATGATGGGGCGGAATCGCATCTGCAAGCATCAGAATGATCACGAGTCTTGTTACTTCTGACGAGGCTTATGCAACAGAGAATGGACATCATCAACTCAGGGAATTTTGGCTTTAAGACAACCACTTTCTCTTTGCAAATATTTCAGCAGACAATGAGCAGGTGAGTAGCAAATTACAGCACATGAATACTCTTTCAAGCTGGTTTCAGAACTTTACTGGAATGTGGAAATCTCTGTTTATTTTACAAAAATTTGCAGCCCACCTACACTATATTTTAGGTGCTGTCAAAATACCTGCACTCAATGGTAACAATTCTTATCCCAGTGCTGCCCTTGCCCTTGCAGCTGTTGCAGTATGTCATGCTGACTTGCCTTGTATTAACAAGAACTAACCTGGACATTTAGGTCAAATGTGCCTTTACACTTCTTACCAAAAACAGCATTACCTTTGATATTGTCAAACCTTCTGAAAAGGGTAAGAAGAAAACCATTTATCCACAGGAGAACTGGAAGGCCAGTGTGCACGAGGCATTTTCAAAGGAAAACTGAGGACATGATACTAACCACCTGCTCAAAGCAACCAAGCACATTCCAGAGGATGCATGGGACAACATCATTGCTGAAGCATGCCAGTTTATGAAGGACTCAGGATGCAAGCAGAGGGGTACTTCAAACTCTGGTGAGGATAACAGCGGTACAGAGGATGATGTGGCCGACAACAACAATGAGGAAGACAAATACATGGACCTCTTCACATACTGGTAATATTTTGTAAGGGATTCACACATTCACTCCATATTTACATGACTTATTTGTCCTACAGGAACCATCAATTTCTGCATGGAATTTCCACCATCAACTTGTGCATTTCCCCCTCATCTGCTGGCTTGTCATCTCTGTTCTTCTCTCTAGTACCTTGCTTTAATACATGCATTTTGTGTGCCATTTTCCCATTGCAATTTCCTGTAGCTCGCGCTATACTAATTTCCCATTTCTACTCCATTTTACTAGACCATTTTGATCTGCTTTATCACTCTCAGACTCTACTGGGTCAGCACTTATAGAATTGCTTATTTTGCCTTGAAAATTTGTTTGAAATTTGTGATATCAACATCAAGTACATTCAAGCTGGCTTCAAGGCCCAACCAAGCTGCAGCTCTCAAATACTCAACAGCCTCACACTTAGTTTGTCTTAATTACACTCAAGCTTGATCAAATTGAATTTAAATAGATTAGGGTTTTCCTGATGATTCTTAACAAAATCATAGTGACATTGTTGTTATACTAGTAGATCTTATTACTTTGAATGATCATATCTTTGGCTAATCTGTACAATCTAAGTGTTTGATGCTTGACTGATTTGATCAGTTGATCCTTAAACTCAGAAGCAAGATCCGAGTTCAGTCAAAATTAGTTTGATTGGCTACGACGTGCTACCTGAGCTCCCGTAGCACTCAACTACTGCCATAGCGGGGTTTTGCTACTGCGATTCCGCTTGCTACAAAGGACTACGTAGTTCGAAACGTCCCACTGATGTGATATAAGTACAATGGAACGATCAGTGTAAACTCGATACTATCATTTCGTGAAATATTTAAAGATTTTCTGTTTGAGTTGAAAGTAATGATTTGGACGCATGTGATCCACTACTACTTGTAGGGAAGGAATAAGGGCAATATATTCCGCTCGATGCTCACCCGTTGACATCACTCCAGGGCCGAATATTAGGCTCTCCAGGGGACAATTTGATCGTGTCAAAAATACCTTGAATCCCTCATGAGGCCATGGATGTACATAATGAGCTTCGAGTGCGCGTAGATTGGGGAGTGAGACAGCATCGAATAGGCCCCGGGAAAGATCCACGATTGCGCCACCACGATTCCAACCTCCGGAAATGATGCATAAGGATTGAAGTTTGATGTGCGTGAATGGTTCTAAAACCTGTTTTGCATTGAAAGATATACCGACCGATAAAGAGGTTAGGTCGGGGCATAAATGGAGCAAGCGGCTGATTGTATTTGGTTGATCCACCGTGATCTGGACATTTGTGAGATGGGCCCATAAAGAGGGTTCGAAGGTAGAAAAGGACCCGAGTTCGAAGCGCGGGTGCGGTATGTTGAAACTGCGCAGAGTGGATGGCGATTGCGAGATTGAGTGGGCAACATCTAGCATAGGATGATAAACATCCGCGAATATGGTCAGCTCTTTAAGTGCGATGAAGTCCGTTATCACAGGCAGACTGGCACCGGAGTCAGAATGAAGAGCAAGCGAAGTGACTTGAGTGATATATGGCTGAAGAAGGCTTCGTGACTCGATCCAGTGATCGTTGCGACCACGCCAGAGTGCCAATGAGAGCGGACGTCCTCGTGTTCGCTCGAGCCAAGAGTCACAATAAGCAGCTGACCGCTGAAATTTATGGCCCATAGACAGTTTGCACCACAAACTGGGCATGTCCACAGCAACCTCTCGCCATCGTCGACATACTCTGGTCAGTAGAA
Source organism: Auricularia polytricha (assembly GCA_003316125.1). Taxonomy (NCBI): domain Eukaryota; kingdom Fungi; phylum Basidiomycota; class Agaricomycetes; order Auriculariales; family Auriculariaceae; genus Auricularia; species Auricularia polytricha. The sequence continues at coordinate 69,660 of QFEN01000440.1, forward strand.
CAGGGGCCTTCTCTCGGTGGGGCAACATGTACTTGTCATCCGGGAGGCAGTAAATGAAAATGAGCGATAAAATTTCGGTCGGCAAGCGCCAAAGGGTCGATACAAGTCTCTTGTGCGTGTTTTTGGATTCGATGATCTTGGTCTTCTGTTCCAAGAGTCGCCAGCGAAGTTTCCTGACACGAGCACCGTCATTAAATAGGCTAAGGTTTGAGGCCTTGAGCTGGACTGCATCCAACTGCTGCTGGCGTTCGAGGATGATGGCTCTGATGGTCCGAACCTCGAGCTCGTTAAAGTTGACAAAGGGGTTGCGAGTGTCTCCGAGTCGGGAGTAGGCCGTTTCGAAGTCAGGCATCTGCCAGTCATCATCGTGAATAGAATCGAGCTGAAGTGAACGCTCATCATTATATTCAGACGCCAACCTACAAAACCGAGCACTTGCCTCTTTCTGCAGTGCATCAACGATAGCTGAGGTCTTAGCTAAATCGCTGTTTTTAACCTGCATTTTGTTTGTTTCGTTTGTGTGAAGGAGGTTGAGATATTAGAGAGATGGTGGTTTGGAGTAGAAAATAGTTCTGCCATCTACCAACCGTCACATCGCTATTTAAATTACGTGTGGACCTTATCAAAGGTCAAGCAATGATAGACACATTACCTTTCTAGTGGCGTATGTCCACAGCCAGCTTGGCAGCGACATCCACAGCTAGGGACTTTGTATTGTTGCCACAAAGCAAGTTAGCGCAAACGTCTGTGGAAGGGTGAACTCGCAGGCCAACAAAGGCCTTGAATGTACGCGATGACTTAACAAGATTGATGAACAAGCGATCATACGTCGCCAGCGACAGTCCATCCAGCCGGCAAGGCCTCGAAAGGGGACAGAGTTGAACGGAACTGCGGGAGACCCCGAAAATGTTGGTATGTTGCGTTGCGCCTTTATTGTGAAAGACCCCGTGAACCTCGTGCTGATCCTGACACATTGGTTCGCTCATTCAATTGATGGTGGCATCTCAGGTTACCCCTCCTTTGGAAAATCAATCCGCGTAGCCCAAATCCTTATCATCACCATCATCAGCCTCAAGTCCCCAGCTCAAAGTAAAAGCCATCCCGTCGACCGCGCATCTTACGATGGTCAGCTTCCATCTTCTTCTTTCATGTGCTCAATAGACTGACCCCGCCAATCGGACTCACTTCGAGAAAAAACAGCCCGCACGACTCTCTTCGCCTCTATCACAAGACACATGGCCAGAAATACGATTCTCGTCGTAGATGGGATGAACTACATCAAGGGGTTCAGATACCAGCTGTATTGCAAAGCGCGCGAGGCAGGCGTTAGGGTCGCTGCGGTGGGTAATAGTTTACGATGTTCTCACTCACACAATTAACGCAATTGAAAAAGTAGGTCTATGCCCTCGGTACGCCTGATCAATATCGGAAATGGGATGACGGACGAGCGGATGGGAAGATATTAAACGCGAAACGCGTGTCTTCCCTTCTCCTTCTCCCTCACCCCATTCCTAACATCCACCCAACAGCCTTGACGCCCTCATTCAGCGCTTCGAAAAGCCCTCTTCCATGGTCCGCTAGGACACCCCGCTCTTCACCATCCCATGGGACAACCCCACTCGAACGCATATCAGACACAGTAACAACCGGCACCTTGAAACCTCCAAACATCGGCACCCAAATAACACCCAAAGCACCAACAGATGCACTCCGCACGCTCGAGCATACGACAAATGTGCTGGTATCGGCACTCATGGCTGTGTAGGCTGCTGGCTCACTTGGGGGACCTATCATGCTCATCCTTTATGCGCTCGAGCCTCTCAGTGTCGATGAGAGCTCGGTACCACGCATTCGTTTAACCCTCCCACATCGCGCACTGACACTCTCAGAGCTGCAGCGACTCAAATAGCAGTTCGTGGTGGCGCGCCGGAAAGCTGTGACGTTGGGGAGCACCGAAAAAGGGATGGTGGTGTGGGGGGAGGGCGTAGGGCGCGCGTTCGCAGAGTTTCAGGAGGAGGGGTTGGGTGTCGGGAGGTTACTTGTGCATCAAGTATTCAAAGCAAGAGGGGGTTAGAACCTCAAGAGTAGTGTAATTCAGGGTTTGTGATATACAAGTCGATCAAAGATCAACGGGTATCGGCCTTGAGCGCTCAGCAGTCTCAACCCAGGTGAACGCGATCTCGCATGGGGTGTCACCCGTTTTCATATATTGTTCATAGAGGGATCGTAGCTTTCGATCACTCGAAAGACTTCTGTAAGGAAGTCTTCCTCTTCGTGTTGCGCAGTGCCAGACTTTATCCAGTGAACAATATTAAGATATGAGAATGCTCAGAAGTTGCAGTGTCCGCAGAAGCTAACCAATACGCTGTCAATCAGTGCGAGAACATGGTGCATAGCCCTTGCCAGGATGATTGTATATTACACCACTCGTTATCGATGTGTTTCAACCGGTACGAGGTATTATCTGGCTGACTCTCGGAGAACTACAGTGGAATGATATTCACGCCGACCCCAATGCTTTTGCCTTGTCTGTCTATGTGCGTGATGCATACACAGGCAGAAGTACTGTAAGGCTGGATGCGTTGAGTCTCATTCAATTATACTCACCAGTTTTTTTTTTAGTTGACTCTGTTGTTGGGACAGGTTGGTGCGTGTCTGATGACGACATCATTGATTTCTGATCTTCCTGTTACGTTCCTTCGTTCCTACCGCAGGAGAAACCAGGAGTGTCATGGAGATACTTGCGCGAGGCCATATCCACCGTAACGGATGTCAAGTTGTTCAAAAGCCAGTCCTGCAATGAGTCACACTTACTAGCGCTTTCGGTCCTAGAACATCCCCCCTGCACAACGCATCAAGAACATACAAACTGCTACTAATGTTCGAACATTAAATGAATTCCAACAGACTTTGGAGCAGACAATAGCACGAGAGGGGATACAAAACAACAGAATGGTTCAAAAGGTAATCCTGCAATTCACAGGTACTACGGTAACCAGAATGGAAGAGAATCAAAGGACAACAATTTATGAATATGTACCAGACTGAATTGAATATGACGTAGAACTACACACCGATATGAATAAACACCATCCTCTGCTCGGGCGGCACTTTCGTCTTCACAGCGTGTGTAGCACGGTTGAGTGCCCAGGCCGCCTTCGTACAATTCATGAAGCTGTCATCGATGTCATCCTCCAAATTCTTGACCATATTCTCGTAGAAAGCTTCGACAACGTATTTTGCAACAGCATCGTCGACCTCCCACAGCGTGCCAACAACACTCTTGAACCCCGAAAACTGGAGTTCGGCTGCGAGATGGATGACTTCGTCGGGCGTCTCCTTAATGCCGACGGCGGTATGACACGCCGACAAGAACGCGAACTCGGCATGTGGAATGTCTTTCTCCATGACGTCAAGCAGCGTGAGAGGTGCGTCCTCCATGACGAAATGGGAATTGTAAGGCTGCTCGTGGTCCTGCTTGCCATGACAAGCGAGGTGCACCCAGGTGCTCTGTTCCAGAGCTTCGAGTGCACCTGCTCGTATAGCTGCTTCGCCGGAAATAGTAGTACGCTTGACTGTCGCAGGGACGAGCTTACGGACAAGCTCGAGCTCACTGTCGACAGCCAAGAGCGCCTTGCCTTTGCCTGCACGCGGTTGACCCTGTCCGATCGCCACAAAGGACGGAGGCACACGATTCTTCATCATCTGTCTAAATCTGATCAGAGCCGAAAGCGTCGGCGTGCAAGAGTAGATGTAGAGATCCTCCAGGCACGGCTCCTTCCCAGATCGATCTGTCTTCATTTGAAAGGGGTGAGCTGCGTGGAGAGGAATAGATGTGAAAGCCGCAGTTGAACACAGCCAGATTCGAGACCCGTACTTTAACTTGGGGGCATTCTCGAGTACGTTAACGATGGGTAGCGTGGTCTCGTCCCATACTATCCGCAAGAGGACTATTAGGTCTGTCCTCGACTCCGTTAGGCCCATCCGAGATGCTTGCTGTATTGCCCTAGCGAAGCGACCCTTGAGATTCTCCAGATCTGCGAGAGTAACAGACGACAAGGGAATATGATGGGGCTCCCCTGATGTCGGGACAATGATGCCGCTGCACGAATATTTGCTGGTAATGAGGATGATGACTGGGCCATAGTACGCTGCCGCTTGCAAGTCTTCGTACAAAGGTGGGAGCAGGAACCACAAAAAACCTCGAATATTGCGAATTTGAGTTAATGCAGCTTTCCACTGCTCCGTAAGTTTCCTATATTCAGTTGCTGCCCGATCAGCAGCAGTTCTGTCTGTGCTGACTGCGGAACCCTGAGCATCAGCTAGGTGTCTGCTGAGCTCCGCGAGTTTTTGAGCTAGTCGCGGACTCGCGGACTTCAGGTCTTCGACTGGAGTCCTAAGCCGAGAGGCCAGCGACCATTGCTGACCACGACCCTGCTCCACGAGTTCGACCGCTCGTTGCAGATCATCGGAACGAACAGCACATGATGTTGCATCTACTGGCAGTGACTGTGCCCGACGAAAAGCAGTTGCAGCCTCGCGCCGTGAGATGATCGACGATCGCGTCATCACGTGGTTGTCAAACAGCTTCAAGCACATTTGATATGCTTCAAGGGCAGAGTTGTGTTGATGATCTTCAGCTTCATCAATCCAGTTCAGGGCGGCTTGAATACGATTTGGAAAGCCTTGAGTAGGGTGCCCCGAGGCCAGTCTGAAGTTCTCAACAGTGAGAGGTAAATCAGCTGGATTGTGATGTACCTGGTAACGAGACAAATAGGCTTTCTGCAGCCATCCGTAGCTGAAATATCTATCTGGGTGCAGTGAAGGTAAAGCCTCCAACTATTCTTGGCAGAGTCGAATGGCCTCCTCAACATTTTCATTCTTCTGAGTTCGCGTGAAACGAGAGCAGAGCGTCGAGCTCAAATTGGAAAGATTTAGATGGCGCTGGGGATGATGATCAAGCCGCGTTAACCGAAGGGATTTGCGATATAGATCGATGGCCTCGTTAAGATCCTCGATGACATGCAATTTGTCGCATCTATTTTTGAGCGCGAGGGCAAGGTTATGAAGTGTGGTGCCATGATATGGATGCCCAAGTGGGCGCAATACCAGTGCCTCACGATCTGATCACATAATCGACCTCATTATCTACGCCGGTGCTACGAAGGTAGGTGCCCTCTGGACAGAGGGGCAATAGCTTGCAGCACAGTTGCGCGGATTCCTGAATGTACACGGCGGTGGGCTCCTTGCTGTAGCGCCGGTTCAATGCCAAAATGAGATTATAGAGAGATAATGTGTGATCTGGGTGGCCCTGCGGACGCAATGTAAGGGCTTCGCGGAAGAAGGAAGTGGTGGTATCAATGTCTTGAGGATTCTTTCCAATACAGCGTTGAAGGCGGGCCCACGCGAGGTTGGTGAGAGCTGCTGCGTGGTCAGGATGGTCGACCGGACTTGGTCCAGAACCAACTGAAAATGCTGCACAACATTGTTCAGGTGAGATACCCTCTTCCACAGTTGGCGTTCAGTCAGCAAAAGCTAACAACAGAGGCCCAGTGTGACTCACATCAAACAGTACACTATCACAATTGTTGCAAGAATGTACAAGAGCGGCCTTCAGCGTGAGGGAAGGACGGACACCACAAACGGGTGGGAAGGACAGTTCTACGGGACGTGAGTAGATGTCAATGAATGAGAAGTAGGTTACCTACCGAATAGCTCACATCCGCGATTGAGTAGCCCATGCCACGATGTTTGACGTTTTCCGATGATTTCACCATTACTCAGCACTCGGTCGAGCTCAAAGGTCGCCCTAATATCCACTGATATTTTGGGTGACGCATCTAATGAACTACAAACAGAAGATGAGTTCTAGAATCACGTCCGAAATTTTTCATTAACTTTACAGGGCCACAGGATCTCCCCACGCTACAGATCTGTCGGATGATAAGATTCTGATGGCTGATTTCCAGCATCTCCTCGAGTCGACATTGATGAATGTGTAAATGCCAGCGGGTTTGCGCCCGGAGGGGACTTTGAGTTTTTTTTGCGCTGATGACTGTAGATAGAGCGTGAAGATCACAAAAAAGATACGAAAGCAATCCGGAGTGACCCGCCTTCAAGTCTGATAGATTGGCTTGCCAAGCTACCCGGCATGATGGTACGATGAAGCAAACAATGAGGATTGAGGATGGGCTTAGGGATGGTTGGTAGGAGTGGTAGGAGAAGATGGGGGTAGGGATATGGGGACCGTGGATGGAGTTCAACTGATACTAGGGAGAGGAGAAGAGGTTGAGGCTTTAGATGATGGCTGCCCGTGTATTTCCATGTTGTTGAGGACCGTTCGGCACGACAGGCGCTGGTATGATTACGCTAAGCGCTGAGACCAAAAGATGATCGTGTAGGATTAGCGGGATGACCTGTGCTAGAGAAGTGGGGAGTGTCAAGGTCAAATACATCAGCGAAAGTAGCACGCTAAGGTTATGCGAGACTCTGAGCGTCCTCTGATGTTTGCTACTCCTGGACTGAGTGGTACAGTTTATTTAGCACACCAAGGCAAAATGTAGAATCGAGTTTATTTTGTCAGGTAATGCAAACAATACAAACTGGTGAATTCAAAAGCGATGCACACCGAAAAAGCTGAACGGTTATGAGTACGACTGAACTGACAGTGCCACGGGGGGAAGAATGATTGAGAGCGTTATGGAAACTCCAGGGACGGTTTGCGAGAGTATGAGTCGCATTCAGATGATATAGCTGAATGCAGCAGACGCTACAACGAATGACTTTGAGCGTGACTGCGACCTGGAATCAGATCTAGAAGCGACAATTAGTGGTAGAAGTCAGTTTTCACAATACCTGGGGAGTATGTCTATCGTTGAACGAGGCGGCGTGTTTACCTGAGTAGCTACCAGTAAGTCTCGCCCAGTCCATATCTTGGTTCGAACTTCGTCCACTTTGGCACGGATGGAGAGAAAGAAAGATGCACAGCCACCTTCGCACGGCGTCGTTCCAACACATTTGTAACAAGCAGAGCAAATTTGCCAGGGAGAGAAAGCGATTGAAGCAGGCTCGCAGGCATTCAAAATGAGACTCGTAAAATCGAACCCGCATACTTTGTTGACCCAGTTTTGTGATCTGCATCAGGCAAAGCTTACGTTCGAGGTGACAAAGGATCATTTTCCCCCTGCGACATTTTTCTGGAAGTCGTTGATAGTCTCAAGCACATTCGAGAAGCGCTCGACTGAGGGATTGCGAGTGTCTTGCTGCCTGAGGCCTGAGGTGCGTGTATAGTGCAGCCTCACTACATGAACCTGTCCTCGTATAATAGTATTTCCAGACGCTTAAGCCACAAGGCTACTCCTCTCCAAACTTCCATCAAGCTCCTTGTTGTCATATGCACCCATTTCCACTGTCTCCGAAGTGTATCCCCTCTCATCTCATTGTGGGGCTGCAGTTGGTATCCCCAATCTCGCTGACATTGCTTACAGCCTGTCAAATTCCATGTATCATATAATTGAATACCTGAGGCCTGATGCCCGAACATACTACACGCCGCAGAAATACTCTACGATGACGATAGGAAAGTCATGCAGACCTAGATGAAACAACAAAATATACGAATAAGTATTGAAGCCAAAACATTGCTTCCCTAATGTTGACCTTCTGCGTTCTAAATTGGTATGCAGCAAACCCGGCCCATGAAACGAGGGCGCCATTCAGCCATAGGATATGAGGACGCGAGAGTGTTCCCCGTTGTCCCAGCGGCACCGGTAACGGCGAAAAGTGTCGAAGCAGCGGCAGTGGGAGGTAGTTTCTGTGACGGTGATGGTGTGCTCTGGATTGCTGGGTGTTGCTGGATGGTGTGAATATTGGAATGTCGAGACGAAGCTCGTAGCTGGTTTCTTTCTCGTGTGATAATTTCTCTGCGCAAAGGAGAGTTAGTGATAGAGAAGAACGATGAGGGGGGGACGTACAGGGTTGCCTGTTGTGCACCGTGGCGGGACCTCGACTGCTGGTGGATCTCCCAACTTAATGTCCGAACCATGTTGTATGAGTAGGATGTCAGAGATGTGGTTGTGAATCCAGCTGAGAGGGTGGAATTGAGGTTGGCTGTCGGGTTCAGTTGCTCTGTAGGGCTTGGAGCGATATCAGGAGGAAAAGGGGGTGCGTTGAAGTGTATGATTGTAATGTATGCGTACGCAACAAACCAGATAACGATCAACGCATTCAATCATAGATGAAGATCACGTACATCAGCATCCCGTGCATTAAAAAACACCGGGGGGGGGTTTCACGAGCACCTTTGAGAAGTCGAAGAGATCTCTGCCCTGCACGAGAAGGTCTTGACTATTCCAAGTGCTCCTTGACCGGTACAGGTCGTACCAAGAAGCTGCCAACTGCCAGTCTGTGTCGACGACTTGCACGTGCAACCTGTACCACAGATTGCAACATCCCTCCATTGATGGCATATTCCTATCAACAGCATGGGGGATTTTAGCCTGGACGGGGACAACACGAAACAAACTTCCGGACCAGCGTCCGGGAGACAGTTGTAAAAATTGAGAAAGAAGTTCAGCTGGAAAGCGCCAGAGAGCCGATGCGAGTCCCTTGTGCAAATTCATCGAGACTGGATCATCTTGTCCTTCTTTTCAACGAGTTGCTGATGAAGATGCTTAACATCAGCCATAACGGCTTCCAAGCCTAAGATCCCGCGCAGAACCGCATCTGACTGCTGCTGGCGCTCGGCGATAATATCGAGAACGCTCTGGCCCTCGAGCTCGACGGTAGGTAGGTATTGGGGAATATGGGGTATAGAGTTTCAAGGTTTGGAATCTCGTCATAATCAATAACGCGATATCAGTAACATTGGAATAGACATACGATCATTGTGAACATGCAAGGTGAAAGAAGATGTTGTTATCAGACACAAGTGCCTAAAAAACTAGACAACCTACGATGTTTTGCAGTGCGCCGATGATATCTGATAACGGGAAAATACCGACATTTGCGTTAGCTGTCTGCATGTTGTTTGTTAACATGTTGAAACGTTCAAAGATGAGCCATGCTGCTAAGCACCAGCTTCAAGGCTTCATGATACGGCATTCGCCGAGCGCCAAAACCCTCGCTTAACGTACGGACGCAAGTGGGGAAGCATGTCGGGTATTGATCAGAAAAAGCCTCACATCCTTTTCGTGTCTATGGGATGGTCCGATTGGATGTCGATATTCCAGAGATACACTGTTTGTGGACGAGTCCCAAGGACCTTGATCGTTCTGAAAAAAAAACAAGAGGCCATGATGCGGATATTACATAATTAATAGCAATCTGGGGCTGTGTCGAAAATGAGATGAGCTACTTTCCATCCAAGTATGTAGGATCACCGGCACCGCTAACAGGTACGTGTGCCCGCTCTCCATTTGCCACTCTGCAGGAGATCACGCACGCTTTCCATCTTGTTCTACGATCCGATTTCATCATATACACTACAGCACATTGTCTGCACCCAATCGTCAGTGTGTACTGTCCATTTGACAATGACCTTTCCTGTCTCCACATCCCACAACCTCACTTTCCCAGCACGGCTTCCGCTTGCAACATTCATGCCATGTGGTAATATCTTGACATCATCTGCCCAATCAGCCATTCATCGCCAATTTATGCACCGCTCTCTATGTTCCATAGTTGGAGTGGGTCGTCTTCCGAATATGTGATGAAACGTCGTTCGGTAGGCAGTGCAGAACACGCCGTATGGTCAGTATCGTGTGGCGTGATGCTGGAATCTCTTCCGTCTTTGTGGAGGAAGGCATGCTCGGCGCTCTTGTCTCAACGTCAATGCACTCCAAACCATAAACTAGGATGTGGATGTTTAATTTGGAGGAAGTTCGACACCTAATCGTCTCAATCGCTTTTTAGCATTTACGGATGGAATGTGGCATGCTTTTTCACTTGCTGTGTTAGAATCATCCTCACGGTATGACTAGGCCAACCGTTCAAATCAGTCGAAGATCTCAACCGAAAATACGTGGTCACAAGGTTTGAAGTCCTTGCGGGGGCGTATTTTACCAAGATTGATGAGTTATTGAACATCTTTCTTTGCGATAATACCCGAGTTGAGCAGACCACTCAGAGTCCTGCCAATGGTGCTTTCCGAGGCTCATGATGGCCAAGTGGAGATATCGAAATGTGTTGCCTTTCATTTGATTGTTCCTGACTGGTGTCCTCTGACTTTCGGGCGTTTCTTATTCCGCAGCTGGTCTTTGGTCGGGTCGGCGGATGGAAATCATTATGGAAGTCACCTGCCTAATCCTGACATGATGGCACGATTGGCCATCATCGCTCTCTCGACCAAGTTATCCTTTCAGCCACAGAAATCCGATGGTCCTCTTGTATTTTTCTATCCATCACGCGTACTCGGCAGGGAATATTGATACTAATGTACAACACGCTCCGTCGAAGGCGGAGGCAACTGGCAATTGGCGTACATGTGATGGTCATGGTTTTGTTTACCAACCAACGAAATTTTCACCGTCCAGGCGCTGGCACCTCGCTAGTCCATGAGGCTGGAGTCCCTACCAACTGGGATTCAGGCAGCTGGAACGATGGCCCTCCTGGCAAGCTCATTCATATTGTATATAATGCATAGGCTTTGATAGTATTCACCACGCTCCCTCAGATACTCCAGTTTGCATAAAGCATTACTAACATAGTCGTTGCCTTCATTACTATGAACTTTTTTGCCTACAACGGAGCCTCCAGTTCCTCTGCATCAGCACCGGTGAGTTGACAGTCTTCTGCCTGCATCCCTATGGCTAAATCGGCGCTTGCAGGTTAACTCGGGGCATTATCTTGATGAAAAGTTCCTCTGCATGTGGGATTATATCCAAGGATTACATTGCGACCACTTGTTTTGTGGTCGTTATCTCAACGCTCACCTACGCGATGCTCACGGCATTCACGGGCCTGACAATTCTCGCGTTCAATGCAAATGGAACGGTTGTAATAAGGAACTCAATAAGGAGAGTCTCGGGAGGCACGTTGAGGAAAAGCATATGCACATTATACACCCGTGCGAGTGCGGAAAAACATTCTCGCGCAGAAATACTCTCAGCGGACACCAGAGAACTTGCCCTCATCATCAAAATTAGATAGATAGCCTTTTAACATGGGTAGACGCTGGCGTGTGCCTAGCCTGGGCGAAAGTTCCTACGTAGTTGACGGATCTTATGGTATTTATCTTCTATCTCATGACTTCAGCCAGTGCATCTATTTATCTACGTAGCTTATGATCGATGCAGTTACTGATGTTCTCTCTGTTTTCTACATACCCTGGTGGTAATATCTTAGTCTAAACCGATTACTAACTTGGTTGGTAGCGATTTTGTCAAATTTGCAAGCTACACTTGATGCCTAGCCTCAAATGCAGTAATTCGGTAGACAGCTCATGTTACTGTACGCTCTTGTGAAATTGTGTCCAACAGTTCCCTGTTGATTTGATGGCTTCATCTTTATATAACGGTAAAGCCAGTGTGGTTCCGAACGCATCCTTGGACCTGGATACATTACCAACGTCCAGCTTAACGAAGCCGGTTGCAAGAATATCGAATCAGGCCCGGCTGGCACAGGGGACCCACTGATGGTATAGATGAGCCGTACGTCAAAATGACAGATTGCAGCAATGTCCACATCTTGATCATTGAATAGTCGATCTTGTTGGTAAGTCATCGTCCCATGTCTGGCGTGGCAAGATCTGAGGATGTTTCAGAGTCCGTGGATGCCACACGAGCTGTCGGTCTGTATTAAGTCTGCACGCTATCGCGACAGCGCTACAGACACAGGTGGTATTCGTAACATTAAATGTTCCCGGCATTTGATCTCATCGCTAGTCAAATATTCTGAGTCGTAGCGACTGGAAAATATGTTGTCTGCAAATAAAATATTGTTCAGGTAGCATCTGTTTGCCCTTCTACAAACCGGTTCCAGGAGTTTGCAGGTTCTGGTAGATATGGTACTGGAGGTCCCCCTACCCAATTGTAAACAGCCGGGTCGTTCAGATGGTGCATGGGTGCGGGCTGATCTCTCTCTCGAGGTAGAGTGAGAATGGCGTTCTGGTGTGGTGCTGGAAGCCGGAAGACTTGTTGACGACGGAAAGTCTTCAAATTAGCGAATGGAGTCATTTTGGGTCATGTAGAAACAAGCGCTTACTCAGGTTGGTTTATTGTCCCTAGAATATGTGTAGACATACTGCCGTTGTGCTGCAGTATCTCCCTTGTTCATCACATTGTATGCTTTGGCTCAGTTCAATCGAAGTCGTCAATGATAACAATCAAAGCAAGTTGGAATCATACCGACTTCATACTTTAGATAGCACAGTGTATATTACAGTCCTAAAACTAAGGCTATGTCAGCGCTAGACCATTGAAGTTATGGCATATGTCAATCTAGGAGGGAGTTGTTCGGTCTAAATTTGACGGATATCAAACTTCAACAAATGTGAAGGGCACGCACCAAATGAACAGAATCATTGCCGTGCGAACCTGAGGGAGTTCATACTAAGCGTGGATCGTCGCGGAGTCCGAGGATAAACGACAACAAGATGTGTTTGACCTCCACACCCTGTAACGGACAGTATAATTATTTCCTACTTCAAACCACCATCTCCAACATCTCAACCTTTTGCAACCAAACATTCAATCTAGCAAACAAAATGCCGCTGTTCACATCAAAATCAGTCAATAAAGCTGAGATGTCAGAGATCGTTGATGCGCTGCAGAAAGAAGTAAGTGTTCGGTTTTGTGGGGCCTGAATATAATGATAAACATCCACTCCAGCTCGCGTCTATTGGCGATGATGACCAGATGCCTAACTTCGAAACCGCCTACTCCCGACTCGGGGGCGCTTCCAACCCCTCTACCAACTTGAACGAGCTCGAAGTTCGGACCATCAGAGCCATCATCCTTGAACGCCAGCAGCAGTTTAAGGAAGTTGAGCTCAAGGCCTCAAACCTCCGTCTACTCAGCGAGACTCCTCGTATCAAGAAACTTCGCGCACACCTCTTGGAAAAGAAGGACAAGATCATTGAATCCCAAAAGACGCACAGAAGACTTGTATCGGCTCTTTGGCGCTTGCCAACCGAAATCTTATCACTCATTTTCGTTTTCTGCCTCCCGGACGGCAAGTACATATTCACCCGCCCACAGTTTCCCCCCATGCTTCTGACCAGAGTATGTCGACGATGGAGAGAGGTTGCTGTGGACATGCCCAATTTGTGGTGCAAACTGTCTATATGCGAGAATTTTCAGCGGCCAGCCTCCTGTTGTGATACTTGGCTCAAGCGATCACGAGGGCGTCCACTCTCGTTGATCCTCGGGTATGATAACGACCACTGGATTGAGGCACGAAGAATTCTTCAACCATATATCCATCAAATCACGTCGCTCGTTCTTTATTCTGTCTTTGATGTCAGCCTTCCTGTGGTGGTAGACTTCAGTGCACTTGAAGAGTTGACCATATCCTTGGACCCTTTTCATCCTATGCTTGATATTGCCCACTCGATCTCGCAATCGCCGTCAACTCTGCGCAGTTTCAACATACCACAACCGCGCTTCGAACTCGAGTCCTTTTCTGCCTTCAAACCCGCATTATGGGCCCATCTCACAAGTGTCGAGATCACAGTGGATCGACCACATACAATCTGCCGCTTGCTCCGTTTATGCCCCAATTCGTCCTCCTTATCGGTTGGTTTATATCTTGACATACCGCAGGTCTCTGAACCACTCACGCATACCAAACTCCAAACCTTACACATCGTTACCGGGGAGTGGCATAATCGTGACGTATTCGATATTGTCTCATGTCCCGGTCTACGCTTGCTCGAAGCTCACTTTGTAAAGTGATGGCCTCACGAGAAATTCAAGGCATTTTTGACACGGTCAAATTGTTCTTTGGGGCGCCTAATATTTGGCCCTGGGGTGACGACAACGCATGAGCAGCGAGCACAATATATTGCCCTTATTCCTTCCCTCGAAGTTGTAGTGGATCATCGCCGTCAAACAAATTATAACTTATACAGACAGTCGTTATAAATTTTGCGAAATGATGACACTATTAACTGATTGTTTCATACCATACCATACTTACAGTAATGCACCACATTTCCGTTACTTTTACCGTGTCATAGTAACTCAATGCACACTTCCTCGTTATATGTCCACCGCGGTGAAATCTGAATCATCTTCATCGCACTACGAAGGTACGTGTTTGTCGTCAAGGGCTCGTACGAAGCTACTGGTATAAACTCGAACGATACCGTAGACTAGCTTGTAGTGCATCCGAATCCCGGATTCTGTATGTTTTGTTTTCCAAAGATGATGTAACGTCAATTCTTAAAAATAGAACTCTTGGTGATTGTGTCCATCATGGATCTGTACAATTCGAGGGCTTCTCCGTATTAACCTGTCCGAAGGAGTGCAAGGCATGATTTCATGTTGGCGGTTTGCCACAGCTACTTGAGGTCCCACCCGAAGTGCTGCAAAAACACGCAGGTGAGCATGTCAATGTACCACGGTAAATCCCCTGTGGCACTAGTCTGAGTTCCACATCACGCACTTAGCTGGTGATTTGAAACAACGGACACGTCGAAACGATGAAGTGGCTTGAAAATCAGATCTGCAGATGTCATTTTTTGCCCAGCAACCGCTCTAAAGCAATAAGTCTATACTCTCATACCCTGCAATTATCCAGATTGAAAACCATGAGATCCTCTGCGCCAATCTTCGCCAGTTCATCCATAGTATTCGCAATGTTTTTCTTCTCGACCATACTACTGATCGCTACCCAACCTTCCTCCTCAAGGGGACTGATCGTAGGCGCTCTTCTACCAGGAGTAATAGCCGTTGCTAGAGATATCGATTGCCTACGAATATTATATTCGCATACGACATATTTTCCAGCAGCCACGACTCCGGCTATTCGGCTGGCGATGAGATCAATCAAGGGTGCGTGATGGGCGCGATGGGGGACGTTTGATTTTATGAGTACTGCTTCTGTTTGAAGTACTGTCGCGATAGCGTGCAAACCAACTGCTCGCATCGTGTCTCCAGACTCTGGAATATCGTTAGATCTTTCCACATCCGAAATGAGATGACAACACACCGACAAGATCGACTATTCAACGTTGAGACGTGAGCATCACTGCAATCTGTCATTCTAACGAGCGACTCACCTATACCATCCGCAAGTCCAAGAGCACAAGCCGCCTCTACACTTCCTCCTACATATTGGATCTTGGTTTTGTTATCGCCAGTGAGGTTCAATCGCTCATCGATCTTAGAAAAATACGCCCCTGCAAGGACTTCAAAACTCGTGACCACGCGTTTCCCAGCAAGATCTTCCACCGATCTAAACGGCCCATTCTCCGGAGTCTGCACTTGTAAAGCGCACTTTCCAAACCCCAGCCGATGAATCTCGGTGACCTGATCTTGCATCTCGGCTTCAAGGATGACATCATGGCCTGTCACGCCAAGATCGACGTCTCCATTCCCGACGAATGATGGTATGTCTGCTGCTGGGAGGAATACACTGTGTCGGGGTCAGATTCGATGAGATGGAGGATCGGAGTCGGAGGTTTACAGAGCTATGGGGTGATTCATTACTAGGCAGACATCAAGTCTGTTCGGTCTCCGGAATTGGATGTCGGCGCCTGAGGGTTGGTTTGCATATCTCTTGGAGATTTAACGAGGGACACACCGGAGAGTAATTCGAGACATTTGTCGTGCAATCGGCCTGTGGTGGGTTAGTGCTAACGAACCGTGATCAAGATGGGTTTGACCTTTTTTTGGGATCGCAAACAGTAGTCGACCATCGAGCAGTTCCTTGTCTAATTTTTGGTCAGCTAGGGAGATGTCTGGGGCAGAATGATAACTTACTCATATCTAGCTGTGATCTGCCGCGGTACAAGTCAAACTGCCTTGATTACCAAAAGCAGCGGGAAATACATATTGTGGGAAAATACAACTGCCCACTTGAATTACGCGGCCTGGGAGTCGGACTGTCCGTCTCTATTAACTCTTTCGACCACCAGCTCAAGCTTTGCCCATTCTTTCTAATGCTCATGCCTGACATGGACTCACTCGATCATCCTCAGCAGAGGCGGTTCAATCCTTACTCAGAAAACGGCGGTACAATTCTTGCTGTTGCTGGCGCAGATTTCACTGTTATTGCTGGCGACACCCGACAGAGTGAAGGGTACTCAATCCAAACGCGATACGCACCAAAGGTCTTTCGATTGTACGCGCGTCGTCACCTATCATTTCGTCTCCTTCCCTGACTTTTTCTTTCAAGGACCGATCGCGCGGTGCTGGCTGTGAACGGGTTCGCAGCAGATGGCAATATGTTTGTGAAGAAAGTGAAACAGCGCCTGGAGGTTTGTATTTCTCGATATTAGTCCGCTATGCACGCTTATGTGGCTATGTAGTGGTACCGTCACGCCCATGCGAAAGATATGCCCCTACGAGCAATAGCAAGATTAATTCAAACGATGCTTTATGCACGTCGGTTCTTTCCGTACTACGTGTATAACATCTTGGGTGGCATCGAGGAGGATGGTTGGTCATTTTCATGACCCATGTTCTTTGGTTTATTTATGGAGATTCTCAGGCACCGGTGCCGTGTATTCGTTCGACCCCGTGGGCTCGTATGAGCGAGAGGCATGTCGTGCTGCAGGTGCTGCTCAGTCATTGGTTCAGCCATTCCTGGACAACCAGGTGAGTTCAAGTCTTGAATGTTCTTCCCCACACCATCTTCCCGATGTCGCCCGAGCATTTTGTCTGATGCTGAAATCCTTCAGATCTACTTCAAGAACCAACAAGCTGCATTGGGGACTCCACATCCGTCACATCTACCCCTAGAGACCGTCTTGTCGATAGTCATTGACTCCTTCACGAGCGCAACCGAGCGCCACATCGAAGTAAGCCCCAAATTTAGGTGTTTTGATCTCATCTGACGGTGCGCAGGTCGGTGATGGCCTTGAAATTTTCATCTCCCTTGCCAAAGGACGTACTCTACAGGGTACGGAGAGCATCAGGGGTCTGCAAGAGCTCACAGTGATGGAAGATGGCGAACGCTTGTTTGTTGTGAGAAGGGATCTGAAGAAAGATTAAATTGCTTGTATTCTGGACAGCTTTTCCCGTGACGAATCCATTTTTTGTGTGATTGTCGCAGTCTGGTCGACAGCAAGTGTGTGTGAATTATTTTGATATGCATAGAAACACTGCAGAGTACGCTAGGGAGTAAAACTCCACCGCAATGCTATGCAGTGATTCCGTTTGGCAGGTGGAAATTGTTGCATGACGACATACGACGACCGCCTGATCTGTTGTCCGGCATAATTAGGTGGGACACCGTGCACTGCACCGTGGAACATGTCAATCATGATCACCGTTGGCGTCTATGTCGAAGCCTGTTGATTTAGTTTGAGACTAGAGACGGCGATGAATGCCTGTAGTGAGCAAATACGTAGAGGTGATGCGCAGAGCGTTCAGCTCTTCCACGACCGACGCCAGCCTCTAGGATGGTCGATAGGAACAGCGAAAGGAAATCCTAAAATAGTGTCGAAACAAAGACCAAGACCAAACAGGACCAAACACATCACTTGCCTTCTCACCTAGACCGATATCGTCGTCCTCAACGTTCGCTCCCCACCCTCGTGGCCGTCACGTAGTCTTTTTCCTTCGCTTTTCTTACCCCGACAAATCACCAAACGCTGGCCTAAAACATCTCAGTAGCCATCCTTGATGATGATATTCACTTTCTTATTTTTGCTGCTTGCAACGTCTGCGCTTGGCCAGACCGTTTACGACTCAGCCCATAATGTCACCGCCATCACTGGTACTTGGAGCTCTGGCAGCCAGAACGTCGTCACTGGATCCGTGAGTTGTATATTTGATTTCAGTCCACTTTCTTTTTGACTGAACTTGCTGTGGTTTGTAGGGCTTTGCTACGCCGTCTCAAGAGGCGTTTACATACCCAAAGACAACAGGAATGTCATATTCTTTGTGAGCATTGACCTACGTACGTTCCCAGCTTCAATTTCTGACTTGATTCGAATATCAGCACCGACGATGGGTTCTACGAGATCGCGCGGTACCGTATGACAAGCAATGGTCTGCTTTCCATGCTTGCTTTCCTGCTTCATTCCGCTGAAGATTGCATTCCCAACAGGCACCGTACCAACTTGTATCACCGGCGTCATGAACTGGTCTCATGGCACATATCTGCTTGCCTCCAACGGTTCCATTGTCATGACCCCCTTCGGCGACGGTTACCAACAAATACAAGATCCTTGCGCCGCTACCTCCAACTTTATAGAAAACTATAACTATACCGAGCTCTACATTCTCTGGATCATATTCCAAGACGCAGTCAAGGGATATACCCTCCAGTTGTATCAGTACGACGGTACACCTTTACCCCCACAATACCTCGTGTCCACCTCTCCCAACATGCTCCCGACCCAGGCCCTCCGTAACGTCACCACATCTACATCCACAACCACAACCGTGCAAAATGCAGTAGTCGTCAATGCTAATGCTGGGGAGCGCAGATGGGGAGCGGCGAGTGTGACAGGGCTGCTTACGGTGATCTCAGGTCTTGGACTGGCCTCTCTGCTACTGTAGAACGGGGACATGAGACATGATGATGGTCTATACCTGCGCCACCGTCATCGTCGTATTTCTTATACTTATCACACGCGCTTTTTTGCATCGGACCCCTTTGGACACATAGCATACCTACCTGCATCGTCGAGGATCCTTTTAGTCGATGCGATATGGATACCCTGTGATCGACTGCAGCAGACGCTCGTTTTGGTATGCGTTCCAGTCCCGTTGTTTTAGTATTATATCCGCCGGCTTGGATAATGAAGAGGCTTACACGTCACAGGGTTGTGTGTGGTGCGGGCGGGTGCGATTTGTGCTGTCTTGGCATGGGACCCATGGGTGATATATGCCTTAACTATAAGTACTATAATCGCTTGAAATATTTCTCAGTCAAAGTTGCTCCACGTCCATCAAAAAGCTTCCGGCGTTCCAAACTGGTTGCTCCCTGTTGCTGCTGCCCGTTGCAACTTGATGCTCCCTCTTTTTCCATGCTTTGCTCGACCGTGACTACTACGTGGAAAGCGGTCCCCCGTTGTGACACCGTGTCCCTGGTGTCAGCGGCTCTCCTTTCCTCCAACTCTTCCGCTATATATACGCTCATCTTCGTTCGGTCAATGGTCACGGTGCAACTGTATATGTGGGAGGATCTTCGTAAAAGGAAGGTCCTGACCCCACTGGTGTCAAAGGAAGCAGCCAACGGATCTTAACGCAGAGAAACCTGGTAGTATCACTCAGACTCAGACTCATGCTTATTGATATTTCAAACGCTCAAGCTCGTCAGATCATCCTCATGGCCCGCGTGAACTGGCAATATCGAAACTAAAGAATTCTATGCATCGCGATCAGAAAACACAGCCCCATACTAATCAGAATTCCCCGCTCTCTCAAAGTCTAAGACGTAGCGTAGCGTACGTACGTAGGTCAGACCACTGGCAGTAGCCTGGTCATCGTCGAGTCTAATTTGACGTCGACGTGGTGAACTGGCAATACAGATTTCTATTCACCACCCCATCCATACATAGTGACTTCACAACGGAATTCTATCAAGAAGCCAGTCCAATCCAATCCAATCCAGCTGGCCGGTACGTCCATAGTTTAAGTAAACTCACGATAAGATCGTGAGTTCGGTCACCGGTGGCGGTACATGGATCACTAGCACTAGTACTAGCACTGACATTCGATATCGAAATTAATGCACGGTCGTGACTCGTGGGAGGCTGGAAGGTTGCCTATACCGGCTGAGCGATACTCCGGACGACAGCGGATTTCTCGGTGTGGGTGTATGTAGATCGATGATCGCGAGCCAGCTCCACTTTCGCGCACAGCGGCTTTCCTTTCTTGGCGGTGTGTGAGCTCGATGCGACGTTGAAGATCGAGCTGGAACAAAGCGGTTGTGGTTCTTGCTGTGCTCGATGACACCATCGTATGAGCGATTATCGGATGGGTGAACTTAAGACGTGGTGAAAGCGATGATATTAGAATCGAAGATTCTATTTCGACATCCTCTTGTTCGCCGATTTGCGGAGCTATTCTGGCTAGGCCGCCGGGGAGAGTCTAAACTCACAATATTTATGCCCTTATCGTGGCGGTACACGGGACATTAGCAGTGACATCAAAATTACGGTAGTGATATCGGAATTGAGGTACTCTCGAGTGGAGCGGAGGCCTGGAAGGCTTGCCTGTCCTGGTTGGGTTGTTTGATACTCCGGACGCCATTATGTACCGCTAAAAGCGCACGTCATGCAGATCGCGCGTACGCGGCTCCGCTTTTGGTCAAGCTTCTCGGTGTTGTTCGCTCAAAGCGGATCCATCTTCGCTCGGTTGAGTATGGACGGGGCGATCTCTGTATATGGAAGTTGCCAAGCGAAAGTCTGACGGATCTTAACGCACAATATTTGTGCTGAACAGAAAAATATTAATTAAATATCGATGTTTTATACTCTTGATACCCGGGGTCGCCGGAGGCCATTCCACCTAGCTGAAGTGAGTCTAAACTCACGGTCCTTTCTGGATGTTGAGCACAGCTCGGTGGCGGTACATGGATCACTGGCAGTGATTTCAAAAGAATTGATGCACGTTCTCGATTGTCATAGAAAAATATAAGTTGCCTGTCCTGGCTGTGTGATACTGCGGACAACACCACATATTTCAGATTGGATGACGCGTGAAATATCGAGGATATCGAATTACACATATGGACGAAATGAAGTCAATGAAACGACTTGTTTGGGTTTGAATGGACTCACGGTGAGCGGGCGATTTTGAACGAACATGGGTGCCAACAGTCAATTGGATGGTTAATTATTGTACGGGTGGTCGATGCGGGGGCCGTCATCAATCGTAGTTAATAATTGTGAGGGTGTATGATGCGAGGGCCGTCAGAGCTCGAGACGGGGAGTCTCGTATGCACCTAGAGTGACACGGCTAGCAACGTTCGTTCAGAGGGATGGTGCGAGTAAGGCCGGGCTGGTCTGCTGACAAGCGAACTTCTCTCCCAAATAGTGAGATCGTCTTCTGGTCATATGAGGGCGAGTGAGATTCGGGTGTCCACGGCAGTGGTACGGGTCTTTCGGATTGCCACTAGTGGTATATATCGTGGCAGGCTGGGAGGGGCGTAATGCATTAAATTATAGTGACAGCAGGGAAACTTTGATCAGGCAAGGGATACGTTATTGTCGGAATGAGGATAGAAAGTCTTATACGCTGACTTGGAAAGTGTGATCCATGAGAAAGGGGAGGACTGCCGATTTGAAATCTAGTGAAGAACCCCAAATGTTTGCCAACTCAGGTGAGGCACTGGCGAGGAGGCTCACCGATGGGTATGTGGAGTGTGGCGCTTATCTTGTAGTGCCTCGACCTACAGTCAGCGTTGTTATCTGACCTACGACGTACTTTCATGCTGACCGTTGAGCTCGAAGCCGAGCATGCGTTAATTTAGGTAGCCGCAAGTAGCCGCCCAATAGCCGCGCTGCCAATTTCCAAAACCGGATCGGAACCGGGACGCCCTTCGATCCGAATAAATTTGGAACAGAAGTCACACGCCAGGAAATTGGCGATTACTCGGGGAAGCCGTTTATTTAAATTCTTGTGCCTCTTAATTCTTTCCTTGTCGCCGCCTTCCCCTCACAGGCTAACACACATCCCCACACACACAACTTAGCTTGATCTCCTTCTACCTTTGTGCTATTAGATTTCATTGTCAATCCAAGCTCATCATCGTTACATTCATTCATCAATTTCTCCTTTACTTGTTCAATGACCTCTGGTCAATCTCTTTCTACTTCAACAAAGACGGCGTCCCTTTCTCGCTCCTCAGTAGCTGCATCCCGTCATGAAAGTCTACCTCTAGCTCCTTGGGGTTGGACTCCATCTCTGAAAATACAAGACGAACACCAGACAGCACCACCCACATCTTCCGGAACGGATCTAGACCAGGACATCTCACAGCATCTGCTTACAGACAATAATGAGCATCTACCCCTCTCAGAAACCGATGGTGTTTCCATGTCACCAGCTATGATGTTCCTATCTGCGTTTAGTCCCTCCGCACCAATCCCACCATCACCGGATGCAGAGGGCGAAATCATTAGTGGCTATGTCCTCGGACCAATTATTGGTTATGGGGGTTTTGCTGCAATCAGACGTGCTTCATCCCCTTCCGGTGGCGTCGTTGCTGTCAAAATTGTCCGTCACTCTGACTTGGAGAAACAAACAGACCCTTCTTTAGCTAGAAGGCGTCTTAATCATGAGGCCCAGGTATGGGCTTCCCTATGTCACGAGCATACCTTGCCCCTCTTTTTTGCCGAACACACTCCTTTCGCCGACTTCTTCTTCTCTCTCCTATGTCCCGCTGGATCCCTGTATGATATTCTTTTAAGGGACGGTCGTCCCGCTCTGCCTCACGATGATGCAGGCATGATGTTTCGACAAATTGTACGAGGCGTACGTTACCTGCACGAAGTAGCAGGTTATGTACACAGGGATCTCAAACTCGAGAATGTGCTTGTAGACGAGATGGGTATTTGTAGAATTTGCGATTTCGGCATGACTCGCAAAATTGGCGAAGTGGACGATTACGAGCCTCTTTGCGATGCTGAGGACAACTCTGCCATCCACCGTCGCCGTTCCTCTCATAAACCTGCAAAATCTAACTTATCTTCCCACCTCTCAATTCTACGCCACCATGGTCCTCGGCGTCACCGTATATCAACCCCTGTCGGCGAAAACCCTCCACCTGTCCATCCATCCCATGTTTTTCAAGAAGGCTCTTTACCCTACGCTTCTCCCGAGCTTCTTCAACCCAAAGCTTCACGGTTCAACGGTGCTAATCCAGCTCAGGACATCTGGGCTCTGGGTGTTCTGCTTTATGCACTTCTGACCGGCCGTCTCCCCTTTTCCGACTCATTTGAGCCACGACTTCAGATGAAAATCCTGCACGGTAAGGATATAGTACTTTGATCTCCGTTTGCTAATACACTTTTATATAGGCGTCTATGATATGCCTTCTGGTATTAGTCGTGGAGCTGAGCTTGTGCTCAAAGGCTGCTTAGAGCGTAGCGTCCGCACCAGGTGGACGATCGCGATGGTGGATGAGATGGCTTGGGGTATTGGACTCGACGACGACACATCTCCCGTAGCAGCCGAGGGTGAATTTGAGTTCGTAGATTACCCCGGCCGCCGGTCTCCATCATTATCTCAGTCGCGCTCGCGCTCTTGCGCATGGCGTGATAACAACCCAAACACAGCTCACGCCGAAGAAGCACCCCCAAGGCGGTCCAAGCGTTCCCTCTCCCGTGCCTCTGTCTCAACTGCGAGCTCGCTCTCCACACGATGTACGAGTCGCAGTATCTCCCGCCCACCGGTCGTTCGTTACCCAATGTCTCCCACATATGATGAGCTCAGTCATTCAGTGGTGAGCGCCTCGACGTCTCTCTCTGTGCCGCCTCTTGACATTGGCGGCCCTGCTCTTCTTGCCTCGCCAGGGCCATCGCTTGAGCGTGGCCGGAGACCCAAGAAAGCGGGATTTCTACCGCCGAGTCGGTGCACACCATCATTAGCGACGTCTTCCCGACCATCAGAATACGCTCCAGACCTAGGAGATCTCGATGCCGACGTAGACATGTTGGGCGACACCGCTCGATGGGCGTCCACTCTAGGTGTCAACGCTGTAGCAGAAACTACTGTTCACCGCAGTGGTACCACTTCTGCGATCGAGCGTTTTAAAGCCATACAGGAAGCACAGCCGCCGCAAAAGAATAAAAGGGCTGAGAGCACACCTCCAGCGTCAGGTGCTTGGCCACGGAGTACGCGGCTTCGGATCAAGGAAGATTCTTCTTCTTACCGCGCAGCAGAAGTTCATGGAGTGGGCGGATTCCTTAGAGATCCGAGCGCCACTCCCACACCCATCACGCCCAAAGGCGGTACTCGAAGCCGGAGTGTTGGGCATGACACCAATCACGCCCACCGCCCTCACTAGCTGTACCACCACCCATATTCTTCCCCCCAAATTGCACATTTCGTTCAGGGGACATCGGATTTGTGAGTTGCTGATCGAACAATTGCTGTTTATCTTGCTTTTGTCTCATCATTGTATTTTGTATAAATCCTGAGGACTTTCGGTACATACGACCCCCTTTGTCTTTTGTTCTTACTCTCGTCGTGTTCTTGGTTTGAAACGCTTTGTTTTGTTGGTAGCGCTTGGTGTTTGATGTTTGAGATACCCTTGATAGTAAAACTTATATTACGCTTGTCTTACTTACTTATCAGATTGTACTACTTGTCTCGTCGTCAATGGAATCTCGAGCGCCTCATTCACTATACCTGTTTGTGGGATTCATGCGCGAGATACGACGATCAGCAAGATAAAGTATAATAGCCAAGCCCTAAGTAGTTAGTTCCATCGGAGCATGGCCGCTAGCTGTAACTACGACGTCATCCGCTGCTACTTTCTGTGCCTTACGCTCAACAGCCTTAGCCTGAAGTGCCTCTACGTCGTCTTGCAGTTTAGCCTAAAGAGAAACTTAGCCGGACCCAGTACCAGTGACGAACTTCTGGGACGCACCATTTTAGCCTCTAATTCTGCTTTGTCAAACCCCCCGTATATTCTTTTTGATGGTGAAGGATTTTTGCTGTCTAATGAGTTGATGTCCCTGAGAATGATCCGACGGATAAGGTGGTAATTGCTCTTACCAAAAGCTGCTTGCCTGAAGACTTCTTCCATTAACTCGTGGTTTCTCCGATATCTCGTAATTGCTAGCGTCCGCGTTGATAACAATTCAGATTCATCTGCATAAACGATCAACACCACGAACGTTCGAATGAGGTAAACAAAAATTATAATCAAACCTGCAGATTCGTCATCATCCAGTCGTGGAGGGCCAGGCCGTTGCTGAGCCACCACCAACACATACATCAGGCAACGTTTCCCTCAAACCAGGAACACAGGGACACAACTCACCCCCACGTTCCCACTCCCATCTCTCGTTCGTTCCCGCTCCCTTCTCCTCTCCAAGGCCTCCATGTTACTGTTCTGCTGCGCTATCATTGCCTGCGGGTTCATGCCTACTTGGGGTATACCCCCTTGATGCGGGCCTGCGGCGTGTGGGAAGGCTTTTTGACCCGCCCGATCGCCCATGACATATATAGGAGGGTCGGTAATTTGGCGTAGTGGGTAGTGCCTGATGGGGTTGTTCAAGAGAGATGGAACGATCTCTGGGGTGCGGGCGGTGTAGATGTTGTGAAATCACACAGACGTATCGGAGAACGCGCGATAGTCATAGGGTAGCAGTGAGAAGACATAAATATGATATACGGTAGTGGTGGGACTCACGGATCGGAGGCACGCGGGAGTAGTGGATGAGCACTAGTTGGGGGTGTCCGCCTTTGTGGAGGCGGTAGCGCCTGCGCATGCGCCATGCGGTTGTGTCTTGGGAGTTGGGTATGAAGCCGAATTTTACTTCTGCGACTTCGAGTTCCTGGGGGAGGTTATGGTGGTTTGTAGATGGTTATGGAGGGAGAGACGCGTACCCGTGCACCGCGTTGGACGGGCATTGTGTATCGATTTTCTTGGTCTTGCCATCGGATGCCGTCGTTCAGAGGTTGAGCGGGATTTGGCATGAACAAGAGGTATATTTGACCTTCTACATACGTCGTGGGGGTAGTTGAGTGTGGGCGAGCGAAGGTCTTTGGCACTGTGGATCATACCTTGTGGCTTGTCGATAAAAGTCCAGTTGTAGGGAAGGGTTTGAGAGGTTTGGATGGCGCGGAACAGCATGTTGGCTGCGTTTTCTAGGGAGACATTTGGATGGAGACCAAAGTCTTCTGGGTATTTGAGTACGGGAGCTTCTTGTTGCATTTGCTGGAAGGACATTTTGGGGATTTTGGTTTGATAGTACTTGGCTTGCCGATCGGGCGTTGTTTGATTTTAATGATGTTGCCAAACAAATGCGTCACGTGTGGCTGAATCGCTTTCTTTAGGCATGGAGTTGGAGGGCGATCACTTGAACGTTCCCTAACGGTCACGGTAACGTCCCTAATCTCCGTGTCAGAGAAGGAAGTGTATGAACAAACTCACAGCTTCGACCATCTCTGTGCTAACCAACTTCAGGCAGCCAACTTGAAGTCTGAAGGATGTCCGTAATGTCTACGGCCGCGTCTTGGCCGCTATGGGTTTTAATAGATAAGAAGGCGCATGTAACATAATATCAATGAACATCCCTACGACGTAACGACGTGCGCAAAACACGTTTATTTCCCTATTGATGGAGTATTCGGCTGACGATGCGGCAGTGCGCACTGTCTGGACTGTCTCTTCATCATTATAACTTCAGTCTACTTGACAGCTCAGCGTCAATGGCTATTGTCACACAAAATATCCGTTGATCTAAAGAGGTTGAACTCCATCGCCCTCTCAAAAAAGCAACGAGGACCGAGTGAGTATCAGTACTGGGAGCAGTCGATCTCACGAATTAGAATTTTTAAAGCCCCTAGGTCCCTCCATGGCGGCTGCCTTCAGAAGCTTCACGAATCAGGATTGATACAATGAGCGCACGCAAGTTTCCGAATCAAACTTTGTATTGCCAAGGATTCGATTAAACCGGATAATTACATAGCAGGCCCGTTCTTATAAGAGATGGGAAGGTGCACGATGGAACCCTTCAATTTCTACCTCTTGTAACGAATGCAGACAGACTATTCGGCTGATGACGTCGCGGCAGCGAGGAGTTTACAGTTCTTTGCGGTGCGTCTCTTGTCGATACGAGGGCGGGTACTGATAAGCAATCGATGTGCCATCAGTACATATATCGTGCGTACTGTCTGAACTCATGATTTCCCTTGTCCTAACGCAGCTCAGTGTCGATAACGATCTTATGGGTGGGCTTGTCCCGATGAAATGAATTCCCTTCCACTGTTAAAGTCCCTTATCCAGACCTATGATTATGCTTGTTCCCTTCACGAAGAAGTAATGCACTTGTTCCACGATACTCCTCGGTTTTGATGTTGATAATTTTCCATTCAAAGTGGACATTCCTCCTTGTGTCACATTGGTCCAAGGTCAAATGCCTTTATGTTGTTACACGATATGTTCCCTTTCTCCTTCTCGCCACAAATCTATATCGTGCGTTCAGCTCCAGCACACATCGCCCGACGATGAATTAACATATTTTTCAGTGACTTTTACCCCAAACGAAACCCCAGGTGTATGTGAACATGCGGTTGAAACTGACTGGCATGCATAACGCTTACCACATGACTTTGCCAGACATGCCGGGTGTTGGACAATATTTGCTCAGGTACGCATTGTACATCCATATATGCAGGTCCTTGCCGAGGGCTATTCTTTTTATCTCGTAGGTCTCGGCATACTATCAGCCGTTTGCTCCGAGGGTATCTCTCCTTCCTCCCCAAGATATGTTTGTTCCTGATGTGGTTCATCTAGGCTTTTTCGTCCTCAGAACATATGCGCTCTGGAACAACAATAGAATATTGCTCGCAGTCATGCTGTCCACCATTGTCGTGAGTCCCCCATCCACTCACTACACCCAAACTTGTGGTAGACACATAAAGCAGACTTTTGTCATAGCATCAATCGGTATTTCCTTTGCTACTACTGCCCCCGCAGCATGTACGCGCTCTCATCTTTCCCCTGGCGTTTCACTACCATTCAAACATTCGATCCACTCTTGTAGATGCGATCAGCACGATCCCGGGCATCACAGGGTGCTACCAGAGCTCGAGTAGTCTCCGGCTCTTCATACCGTTTCTTCTCCTGACCGCGTTCGAACTGGGTGAGTGGGTAGGAGTATACATATGTATAAACACGCGCTGACAGACGCTCTCCCTAGGACTTATGACCCTCACGCTCGTACGCGCCATACAAACCTGGCGAATAAACACAAGCCGTTTGTACGTTGTTTTGCTGAAACATAACATGTTCTATTACACATGTGGTCTTTGTGAGTCAACCCTCGCACATGCCAGGCCGCGCTTATCTATGATCATTCTCTTTCCTGCAGTGTTCTCCGTAGCGAACATCTTCACATCACTACTCCTCCATGTGCGTGAATCTCCCAGATGCCTTTTATGATCGAGCTTTTGATGTTCCGCATACCCAGTACGCATACCACGCCATATTACACGAGTATGCACCTCCACCTTCCCGCTGTGCATTCCTGCTGACATCACCCCAAACGCACACCCACGTACAGTTTCCAGTTCATCATCCTTGCGATCCTCGCCACGCGCATGCACCGCCATCTCTGGCAGAGGAAACGGCAGACACACGGCTCTGACGCCCTCATGCATATTCCCATGTCCGACCTGTCACCTGCAGATACGGCTTGATGCCTTATCCTGTGGCTTATCAAACGTCGTTCGTCGAGTGAGGTGTAGATTGTACGAGATGACTGGTGGGTTTGGTAGGGTTCGCGATGCGCTTAACTTGTAGGACTACGTTTTCTGTCGCGGGGCAAGGGGTGCGTTTGGATGGTCTTGGACTATTTAGCATACATGGGTGTCGAGTTTCCACTGTGAGCGGTGGATAAGTGGACAAAAATTAGGATTCAAGATTTGAACGTGCTAGAATCAGAAGCACGGTCTGACAGCGATGAGTATTATGCTGCACGTTGACTCAAACACACCAAGCGTCATTTAACGTTGTCGAAACAGTCGGACGTGACAGCGTGTCAGACCTCCTAATCTACCATTCTTCAGCGATATGCTATCATACTGCGGAGGGGAAATTGAAGGCGACACCGCGAATTACCTGTCACGCATTGCAACCTCTCGTACTCTCACCAAACAAGATGCTCTGCATGGAGTCATCGAGAAAACTGTGCAAGTGCATCATGATATCCTCAAATGCCTGAGTCGGAGAGTTCATCACTTCCTGATGGGCGTTACAACATTGACTTCTTGTGATACTTTTCTATGTCAACACATGTTTTGTTTTTCTAGCTTGCTACTCTTGTCTGTCATTTGTACAGTACCCTGTCTCTGGCAATACTTGTCTGACTCCTTGCACATATATTCCTGATTCTTGAATACGAGAAAATTTATCTCGGCACTTCTTGTACACAGCTTAGCTATGATCGCTTTGCAGGAATACCACTCCAGACCCTTTGTGGTTGGGTGAACGGTCATCGAGATAGTGTCCAATCTGCTTGGAGTGAGACCTAACTAATACTACTAGTACCATACCTTGCCGGTCGCGATGGTGCAAAGTCGCGACCTTGTCGGGAAGGAAATGAGCTTGCTCGCCTAATTACGCTATTAATTACCTGCCGCAGTGGTGCAATGCTGCGACCTTGTCGCGAACCCCTCATGGTAATAATTTTCAGACATCCACGGCTAAGTCCCAATTTCTCGAGTATAATATAGAAGAGGAATTCCCACGGCTACAGTGTCATAAACTATAAGCCTCTTATTTTTACAACTTTGGACTGCATCATGGGACATATCATGCGAATACGTACTCCATAGGCGGGTAAGGCGTCAGGTTCAAGTTCCCACTGGTCCGTGAACTCTATTGCAACGGGGGTCTCTTCTTTGACTCGTATTCAGTGTGACACTGCCCGCTCGCCTGATGGATGGCCCTTCAGAGACAGAGCCTCTCCTGCGATCAGCGCAGGTCCAACGGAAGGTGATCAATGCCATTCCAGTGGAAGTGTATTCATCTGTGCAAGACGAGCCCAGCCGTAGTGGGTACTCATTATTCACATGGATTGGACATCGTTTTACTCACATCTCCGTTTTCTTCTGTGATACAGACGTTTTTGACAATGTGCCTGATGCAAAGAGGCAGATCGGTAGGCGTCGTCGTCGCTTGTGTCACTGGGGTATGAAGCTGACCCACCGCGCTTTAGGATTCGTTAGTGTAGTGATGCTCATATTCAACGGGGTGATTGGAACTGGGTTCGTTATAACAAAACCACACTTCGTGAAGGAGGGCTAATGTTCATGTCCAGCGTTTTCGCAACGCCTGGCATCACCTTGCGGTCATCGGGGAGTGTAGGAATGACTTTCGTTATGTGGATACTCGGTACACTCGTCGCATCTGCAGGTACTGCTGTTTATGTGGAATTTGGAACGGTCAGGGACTCGGGTCGTCTGCAGTTACCTCCTCTCATTTCGCCCTGCTCTAGGGACTACCGAGAAGTGGTGGGGAGAAGACCTACATGGAATACATCTATCGCCGACCGAGGTTCATGATTACTTGCTTCTACGCGACATACGGATTGCTCATAGTGAGTCCTTATCAGTCCCGCGAATACATTAATCATTATCGTTATACGTGAGGCTCATGTATCAGCAAGTAGTGTTGTTTTAGGAGAATGTAAATTTCACTCCTTTCTGTCAGATCACTCCTAACTGGTCCTCCTAGACACCTTAAATGCCCTTGCAATCCAGCCCACCACCGTTAACGTTCAAGTAGTCGCCTTGCTGTGCTCGACATTGTGTCTCATTGTCCACGGTGCATTCTCGAAATTTGGGCTGAAACTACAGAATGCACTGGGTGTTTTCAAGTTATTCGTGTTATTCATCATCGTTGTTTCTGGGCTCTTCAGCCTCGCTGGTGTCCCTGGATTCACCGTACGTGCTGGATACAATATTCCACACAATTTCACGTGGTCATCTTTTTGGGAAGGAAGTGACATAGGTCTGAATGCATTCGTCCTTGGAATGTATAATGTCATCTGGTGGGTGATATCTGGTCGTGCACTCGTAAGCCAGGTGCTGACTTCTTCACAGGGCTTACGTCGGATACTCTCATGCCAATTATGTTTTATCTGAAGTGCGAGATCCCATCCGTACCATCAAGCGCGCTGCACCCATTGCCATGATCCTTATCGCGGTCGCATATTTATCTGTGAATGTTGCGTACTTTGCTGTCGTATCCAAGCAAGACATGTTGGGAGGTGGTACCATGGCAGCGTATGGTTTATTTATCCCGAAACACGTATTCACGCTGAGGCACACTTTTTCAGAGCTCTATTTTTCAGAAACCTCTTCGGTCCTGCTACAGAACGGGTAAGTAAAGTAATGGCAATCATGCCAGTCGGTGTCTTTTCTTATGTAATGTAAATCCAGGTCCTGAGTGCTGTTATTGCACTGTCAGTAGCAGGAACCCTTCTGAGCAACCTGTTCTCACAAGGCAGAGGTTATTCAACTTCACCTGTACATGATCATGCATGCTGATTATCCCACAGTCGTCCAAGAGTTAGGTAGAGAGGGTGTTCTACCACTTTCATCTTTCTTCGCCAGCAACAAACCTTTCAATGCACCTCTTGCTGGGCTCTTCACTAATTGGCTCATTTCTATGATCACCATGGTTGCTGCTCCTCCTGGAGATGCCTATCGCTTTTTCATAAACTGTCTGTACCTCATGACTTCATCTTGCACCACATTTAACCCCAATTTAGTCTTATCATACCCTTCGACGATGTTTAACGTGCTGATATCGGGTGGCCTCCTCCTCCTGTACACCCCTGCATTCAAATCCTACCGCTGGAGCCCTCCGTTCCGAGCATGGAAGTCCGTCGTGATATTCTTTTTCTTATCCAATGTCTTTCTTGCTATTGTGCCCATGATCCCGCCGTCTCCAGGATCCGACGTTTATGAACATCTCCCATATTGGGTACGTTGCCACCATCTCTTTTTGTGCGAGCAAAGCATAATCGACGGTTTGGCATACAGTCCCATGTCGCCTCGGCATTGTCAATCGGTTTACTTGGCATTATATATTGGTTTGTTTTCTTCAACTGGATACCCAAGAAGCGTGGATATCACATCGTGCAGGAGACCGTCTTACAGGATGATGGGGTCTCGCGGAACATCCTTCGGCGAATACCAAATAGATCTAGTGATGGATATGTACGAGCATAGGTGTTTTGGGTGCGTGCTGGACAAACTGTGGGGTCCAGGAAAGTGTACAGTTACTATTCCGCCGTTTGCCGGCCCAATAATCATGTCTGGGACTTCACTGGTGACATTCATGCTTACATATCATCTAGTACCCAGCGTCTTGTGCAGCATTTTCACTACTAACCCCCTTTTGTGTATTCCCGTTACTCGAGCTCTTGATCAAGCTTTCGGTCGGCTTATCGACAGCGGACGATTACGTGCTAAAGGTACATGTGACAAACGAGATAAGATGGGATACATAGATGGACAATGGATATATCAATGGATGAACTAGATGACGGTTGTCTATGTAGTGCGGTGACTGTCGTCGGTAGCAGGAGACACGCAACAGAGAAATGATATAACATGGACCCACCATTTGGTGTTCTTGATGCGTTTGACCTGAATAGTCGGTGATCCCGGTCGTGACGCAACAATCAATGCCTGAACAGCGATTATAGGATCCAAGTAGTAGGAAAGAGCAAGAAAATATACCCGTTTGTCCTGTTGTGCAGCAACTCCTACGAGGCTAGGGCCGTGATAAGAAATGGAGTTTTTTCTTGAACGTTGCTGGAGTTGCAGCATCTCATTCATGTTTGGATGATGGCGAATTGCGGAGGACTAAGAGCATAGACGTCAGATTATATCAGAGTCAATTGATATGATGGTGATGCACATGGGCACTGTACGGGTGCCACCAATCAGGTATCCCTGTAGCGGTCGATGAGTGTCCTCAAGCTGAACTGTACCTTGCATATCATCTGCCTAGAAAAATCAATGTTACGATGATTGAAAAGGTCAAAGAACACGACACGTACGTTCGTTAACGACTGTTAAATTGTGACCTGCACGTGGGAGATCAGTGTTGTCTTGACCAAAGAGCCACGAAGTTTATATCAGGAATGGTCAGTAGGTCATTGAGGCCAGCTTCTTGTAGGATGGCATAGATATCGCACATATACGCCATATTGTCCTCGCAACCAGTGGTTAGCAGCTTTCCGTCAGCGGAAAAGGCTACGCAGTGCACATCCTCTGGGTGTTGGATGGGTTGACTGACTGGGAGGTTTGTGTCGGGATTCCATAGACGTGTTGTATTGTCTGATTATGTACTTGCAAGCAGGCAGTTGTTTCGAGACGAGGAGAAGGCGCAGACTCGGACCCAGCTTTAAAGTTGCCAAGTGGCTGTGTCGAATATCCTAATCGAGATTGACCCAGTGATAAGGTTCTTTCCATCCGACGTCTATGCCAGGCTACAAACTGATCGATCGTGTTCAAGTGTGGTGACTAGCTCGCCCGTCTTGGCATCCCACATTTTTACTGCATTCCCATTGAATCCGCCCGTTGCAAAATTTGTCGAGTCGGGCGAGTATATCACCGCGAACACATACTGGTGCCTGGTCTTTGCCAGGACGCGTTCGCCGCTCTGGACGTCCCACATTCTTGCCATTCTGCTCAGGGATGCGCCCACGACTGCTCGCCGTCGGCATTCCAGCAAACTGACTGCATAACATCGGCGTGCTTTGTCCATTTGGCCACGACATTTGCCGTCTTATAATCTCACTGTTCCATCCCAGCTTCCGCTTGCAACAGTGTTTCCGTCTGGAGACAATGCTATAGTCCACACTGTTGTCCCATCTCCTATATCTCGCCAGTAATCGCCTATATGTGTGCCTCTCTTTAGATTTCATTATCGGAGTGAGCTGTCCATTCCGATCAACAATGTCATACATTTCCGTGGCATTCGACTTAGGTCACACTTCCACACCTGTTCTGACCGCGTTCTCCTCATGGATCGAGTTATATCTTTTATTTTACTTCGAATTCGAGTTGGAGTCGGGTGGCGACGATACCATGTCAAATCTAACAAATATATCTCAATACACCTAAATGATGAGAGCTCCTGTGTCAACCTCCAGCAGCGATCCAGACTTATTCATTGGAGACTAAGAATATCCAACTGGCCATCCCACAGAATACTCACGCAATTTCGCAGTTGCCTTGGATATGACCATCAACCGATTCGACAGAGCCAGCGATGACCATCCAGTGTCAACAGTATCGCTTTTCGTATGAATATGTACAACTTCATACCGAGTACTTCATGCATGATTCCCAACCAAGTATGTCTGCCATCATATCGCTCTTGTTCACATAGTAATAGTACATTTCATTTACATGCATAAACCACCTTCCTACAACACCATGAGAGCGTATACACAAGATATTTAAGAAGAACTAATGTTGATATGGACGATCAAGGAGTTTCCTTGCTCCTCGACGTACTTAACAGCCACACGAGTACCTTTCTTGCTCTTTGCTTGGATCTGATCCAGCTGCTTCCACAGCATCTCGTTCCTGGAGCTGGAATCTACGTAATACTCAGGCAGGATCTTCATGCACGAGTCTCCAGATGCAAGGTCAGTGACGATGTCGCACCACCTTTTGTAGTTGTGGATGCCTAGTGCCACGATGAACTCTTCCCCGGTGCCATTTTTGAAGCGGAGAGCACCAGAAGTGCCACTACCGCTCATGACGAGCGTTTCAATGGAGTCCTTGTTGGACCACGTCACGCTGCCATAGAGCCACGCAGATTTCTCTACGAGGGTGAAACCGGGCTCGCTGGTACTGGCGTCGATTGTTCTGACTGTGATTGTGTACGACATTGTTTCTGTATGAGGGCAATGTCAGACAACGTTGAGTGGCAGATTCAAAGTCGGTCGGTCGCTAACCTGGTTATAGAGATGAGTGAGCTGAAGAAAACAATGCACATTGCAGGCCCTTATATACCTCGAGCTTTGTTTGGTACAGTTAGGCAAGTCACTCTGGGCCGTTTATTTGAGCGGGGTATGATGTTACCTCGTAGCCAAAATACAGGGGTATGTGGGCGTCCTTCAATTCAATAGATCCATAATGACATTACATCTCCGGGGCGTAACAGTGGGGCAAATATCCGCCCTGTTCCCTCAAATTGATTACAAGACCGTTTTATACCAGACTTCAATAGAGGAGCTGACGATTATCCATCGAAAATTATGGTCGACAATCATCGCGCATGATAGATCAATGATGCATCCGCAATGTCTAGCCATGTCGGTGCGCCGCATTTTACATCACTTAGAGTCGGTGCCACTCACAAATTTGAGGAGGTCATTATGTGGTATGCTATTACCAGATCTTCTAAACGTCATAGCGTTCGGTTGAGGCCCACTTACACATCGGGGGGTTCAACATTTTGCCTCTTGCAAGATTTCAATCAAAAGCAGCTCTAGACCTGGCTAGATAATTTCGGACCTAGCCTAGAGCATTCCAAAGCACTCCAGATTACCTCTCGAATGTAATTCCACTGGCGGAAAAAGGTGGTTAAATGTCAGTTTCCCCGCTGTGCTACATCCAACCTCTCCTTTCGAATGAGAACTTACAGATCCGCAACGTCAGTGATATGCCAGGCCTAGCCTCAGGCCTTCAGGCCCTATCTCATAGGCCGTCACAGCCTAGCCCGGCTTTGGCCAGGCCCATGGTAGCGGCTTGATAGGGTTTCGGGACGCCTAGCCTGGGGAATGCCGCCGGTGATTGATTTTAGAACTGTATAATTACTGATATGAACACCTTCGCCGATCGGACGAGTCGACATTCACAGACGCATGTATTATATTGCAACGTGAGATTCTCATTCAGATCTGCTTTGATGAAGACGGACCCAGTGAGGCGAATACCAAGCGTTCTGTAGTCTGGACCATAATCCAAAATGCTTCTATATAATTTCCAATGTTCAACTTCTCTGTCGAGTGATTGTTGGTTTACGAAAATATTTGAAGTATTGCTATCGCCAGTCCAGTGCGCTCCGAGTCAACGTCCCGCTCATCGGTTGATGGAGATGCTGCCAGTGCAGTTGTCCCAACCCCTTTGCAGTCGAACCACTCGATTCACACCTCAGCTCCCTCATTGATACGTTTTAGTTTTGAACCTGTGTGACCTGATACGCATCATGATATCATAGTTAATACATCGTACCGCAAAGATCCGTCAGCTCGCTGATCTGGGGTGTGATCGCCCACTGGTACCCGTGCTACCCGTTTGCAAGCATCCCTATGGCCGTGGAGCCATCACTTGCAAATTCCGGTGCTTCTGTCTTCCCCAATGCAAATGAACATGCATACTACTTTACCATGGTACTTGAAAAGGAACTCGAGTGTCTTTCTATGTGACTAGAAGAACCGGGCCTTCTGCAGACTTTGGGTCCGCTCCTGAATAGTAGCAGCAGGCGTCTTCTATCCCCCTTGACCGAAGTAATATAATTTGTCCGTGGCACACCGTGCTATGTATATAGGAAGCACCTGTCGTAGATAGACATTCTCATTCTACTTTCAATGTGTACGTCCGCCCGTCAACACGGAATTGATTCTGTGTACTCCGCTTCCTCTTCTTGTCCAGGGCAACGCTGTCATTCACGCGTCTCTTCGGCTTCCAGAACCTATTCTACTTTCTGGCACGAAAGCACTTTCCTCACGCCGTTTGCGAACCTTGATGCTTGCTAGCTACTGACTCTTGATGGACTGTGATGCAGATCCATGGTGCGGTTAGAGGACTGGAATATGAAAGTCGTCTCTACCTCTGCTCGCAAGAAAACTGACACTGGTAATCTGCCTGGCGAGTGACTTTATCAAGAGTGTTCGATTACTAGCTGCAGTGTCATAAGGTGAAAGAAATACAAATTGTCTGTGAACTGCTTCGAACCACTGGTGTCCCCCTCTTTTGTGACCCGATCATGCACCAACATGATGGAGAATGAGTCTGAGAAGTGTGAGGCCACGAGGGATCAGCTCTCGTTCATCATTAGATTACATACGAATGGCAAAGCTGTGGCAGTCTAACATTGGAGAGTCTCCTGGGAAATCAACCACGATGTCAGAGTCTAGCCTGTCTAGGGCGCGTCTGACATTCGTGTTTGGATGATGGCGAATTGCGGAGTACTAAGAGCATAGACATCAGATTATATCAGAGTCAATTAATATGATAGTGATGCACATGGGCACTGTATGGGTGCCACCAATCAGGTATCCCTGTAGCGGTCGATGAGTGTCCTCAAGCTGAACTGTACCTTGCATATCATCTGCCTAGAAAAATCAATGTTACGATGATTGAAAAGGTCAAAGAACACGACACGTACGTTCGTTAACGACTGTTAAATTGTGACCTGCACGTGGAAGATCAGTGCCGTCTTGACCAAAGAGCCACGAAGTTTATATCAGGAATGGTCAGTAGGTCATCGAGGCCAGCTTCTTGTAGGATGGCATAGATATCCCACACATACGCCATATTGTCCTCGCAACCAGTGGTTAGCAGCTTTCCGTCAGCGGAAAAGGCTACGTAGTGCACATCCTCTGGGTGTTGGATGGGTTTACTGACTGGGAGGTTTGTGTCGGGATTCCATAGACGTGTTGTATTGTCTGATTATGTACTTGCAAGCAGGCAGTTATTTCGAGACGAGGAGAAGGCGCAGACCCAGGCTCCTACCCACCGCTGCTGAGAGGTTGCAGACGGACTACTAGGGCAGATTGAGGGCAGATTCAGAGATCACGTGTTCCAGCAAAATTTCAATCCCAGCACAACTTTATTTCTCCAAACTCTCAGCAGCGGCTGGCGGATAACATTTGTAAACATCGTCAACCACAGCAGCTGAACACTGCCGACATAGTGCGGAGCATAAAAAAATACCAACCCGGAAGGAATATATATATTAAATAAACCAATTCTTTAACCGCGCAACTCAATGGAGACAACCGATCAAGTCGACGCCATCTTGGAAGCTTTTGACATTGTTGGGATCTCGCCATCAGAATTCATTATCGAGCTGCTAAATGATCATCATTACATCAACCACAAGACAGTAATCACTCTAAGAGAATCTGGACAGCACCTTGCAGAACTTCTCATGGTCCAGTCTGACGTGGTTAAAGGGATATATGCACGGGAGGTACAAACACTGGCAGCAAAAGAGAGCGGCTACCATTTCTCGGTGCTAAATACATCTGTCAAACAACTGGAGGAGTTTGACATTGATGTGTTAGGTAGAGGAATGGAAGTGCATGCACCAATGTTGTGGAATTTGCTTGATGTCCTGCTTTTGGCAAGGGGAAAGGGACATAACAGAAATAATAGTAACAGCAGAGACTTGCAAGTTCGTGAAGATGATGTTAGTGAAGATGACAAGGCTCTTTGGGAGAAACTAGGTGACTTGGATCTGGAGGAAATTGTGAATGGACTCGAGGGGAATGTGTCAAAGAAAAAGAACAGGATCATAGCTGTTGGAAATAGAGCAAGTGCGCCCGCAGTTGAGGCACGTCATTATTTGCTATTGTCTTCGTTCATTATGCCCAGTGGCTCCACATATTGCAGTAACATATCTCCGTATTATACGAGTGAACGGACGTGCATAATATCCCGTATGATACGGG
>QFEN01000444.1:0-15055 GCA_003316125.1 Auricularia polytricha
GTCACGTCTCCCTGGTCATGCCAATATTGAACTGTACATTTATATGGTGCTGGGGTGAAATGCGTGATTACCAGCGAGTCCGGAAAACAAAAAAGAAAACATTTGAACAGAGTGAGATTCGAACTCACGCCCCCGAAGAGACCAGATGATAAGCTCATCAAATGAGCTGGTCTCCTTAGTCTGGCGCCTTGGACCGCTCGGCCATCTGTCCTTGAGGCATGCCAGAAAATAGGCTTATATCAATAATAGAAGCACCGAGTGGGTGTTTTCCCACTGCAATTGGAAAGGGAAAGCTCCCTTCAGTGATACGGACCTACGGTACTTGCAGGGCGGATTGCAATTACACAAAACGAGTTTGGTTTACGGTAACGTATCGACAAATTCATTCACTGGACAAGAAGCCTCGGGAAATCTGTGCGTTATGCCTTTTCGAATCATACTTGCAGCCCGCGAGCCTCATACCTCGTTACCAACTGCGCAATTGGCCTCCCCAGTAAATTCCCTTGAGTATCGTGGCTTTGGCGGCCGTACGGATTCGTTGTGGGTGGTTTGTGAGTCGGAGCTAGTCTCTACAGTCAGCTGATCTGGTGGAGCAGTCATGGACATGGTCTGAGGCATCCGCCACATCCGGGGGTAGCTGTCAACGGCTGAGCTATCGAGGGTGGTGGAGTGTTTCCAAGCCTTGCCCTCTGAGACACGGTAGATAATGAGGAGTGAGGCGATGATCTAGAATAGAACGTAAATCACAATTCGTTCTGAATAGGATGTGCACACTTACCTGCGCCTCACCCAGTATTTGCAGGAATGCATCTGAGAGCGGGTCGTGAACGGCGAACGGGACGAGGTAAAGGAGCGAGCATATTGAGTAGATGGAGGCGGACTCAATAATTATTGCTGAGAAACTGGTGTAAATCGCTCCGTGGCCCGGGCCGAGGATTTTCGATATTCGGTGGCGGTGATGGAGCAGGCGCAGGACGGTGAGGAGGCTGACAAAGATGTTGATGGCCAAGGCGACACAGGTATATGGGAAGAGGAAGCGGATGGACATCCAGCCGTTTGTGGATTTTGTTGGTCTTGACATGATGACAAGCCAGAGAGTTCCGGTGGCTTGGGAAGATGTTAGGAGGGATGGCTAACAACAGAAAACAACAGAAGTAGATCCGGCACATACCAAAAGACGTGGTGAACATAATAATTCCAAGTCCCAAGATAACGTAGTGGAATCTGGTGTCTCTGTATACTACTACACACCGCCAAATCTTATGGTGTGTGATCAATAGTGGAATAGAAGATGTGAATGTACACTTACCATCAATAAGTCTGCACACCAATTCGAAAGAAGGAGGGCAACACCGAGTGTAGGTGAGAACGCTGTCGCCGCGAACACACTAGGACCTGTATACGTGAAAGAACATAAGTAGGAGATGCGGTCTACTTCATAGTTTGTACGTGCCTCCGGGATAGAGACGATTGTAAATGAAGG
Organism: Auricularia polytricha; assembly: GCA_003316125.1. Taxonomy (NCBI): domain Eukaryota; kingdom Fungi; phylum Basidiomycota; class Agaricomycetes; order Auriculariales; family Auriculariaceae; genus Auricularia; species Auricularia polytricha. The sequence continues at coordinate 1,484 of QFEN01000444.1, forward strand.
TCCTTTGCGTCTCCTTCGCAGTGAACGCTATATAAATCGTACCCAAAGCAAAAATAAAAGTGACATAGCAGAGGAAGAATATCTTTTTCTTGTAGCCAGTGGCATGCGATTGAATGCGCGGCCAGAGGGAGCGCCAGCAGATGAACGCCATGACGACTACCACGCCATAAAAAATTGCAGCGACAATGGTGCCATGTAGCCATGTGGCCTCAGCGTAAATCTGCTCCCTGGATTCGGAGCTGTAAGCCATAGCGGTCTGCCAATATATTCTGAATGAGATCTGTCAAGATTCGATTTTGCGTGACCGTTTTGGAATCGTACCAATGCAACGCACATTTGCACCATTCATTGAATCAATTAATCACGGTGTGATGATACCGTTCGCACTGTACTGCCAGTGGCAGGATGGGTGTTGGGGTAAAAATATGCTCTGCACGTGATGAGGGCGTAATGATGACTCGAGGGAGGGGAAGAACATTTTTCTGGCCGCTTTTACATATATGCAGCGGCCAGCCACCTTAATTATCTAATCTCCCTATAAAGAACGTTATCGTGGACCCCGAGCGTCCGAGTCTGGTTCGAGACTACCCTGCCGGTGACACTCGCCTCCGATAGCACTGAACACATCAATTGAGGTCTGGTCCACTGCCAACTTCACTAGTAGCGCACATTTGGCGCATTGACATTGAGTTGAACGGGTTGTCAGTGTCACCAGCGAGTCGCTGGACATGATATTGACACATTTTTGGAACGCCACGAAATGCACAAGGATGTAACGCAAGCTGGATTGCCATCGAAAATCTGCAGATGCGCGGCTTTTCAGTTTTGGAACATCTTGTGCTTCGTCTGAGCTCAGAAACGTTCTTGCATAGTTTGATAGAGAGGTCCACCTCTAATGCACGGTGGCAAGGTTCAGCAGGTGGAACGCCGACATGGTGTTGACTCTGGCAGATTTTAATCCAAAGGGAATGAATGGGCACGCCACGCAGGAATGGTGCACCAGCACGCAGTTTCGCAAGAGTTGGTGTTGAATTATATGACGATGCGGGTGTTCGGACGACGAGTCTGTGGCAAGCATGATTGTATAGTCGGTGAACCAGTACTGAACTTAAGCCGAAATGACTGATTCGTCCTAAATGTGGAGGTGTACGGGTCCCGGGATTTGTGGCGTTGACGATATAGCGTTAGCGGCTCGATAACAACGACACAAATGGGAAGAGTGCTCTCGGTAAAATGACGGGGTAAAAGTCTGCAATTCGCGGGTCCAAAAAACACTACTCTAACTAGATAATCGTAGCTAGTATTTATCGTGTCTTTGGGGTACCATTAGAGTCCTTCGGGTGAATTAAGAATAAGAAGGGTATAGACTTGGGGTAGATATAACTGTCAAGTATATAGGAGAATGGCAAGGGAACGGGGGTGGTATGTCAAGACCAGTGGAAACGGATAAGGAACGGAGTGGTAAGTGAAACATTTGGATGGCATACGGTACGGGCGCTTGAGCACCATTGCTCACGGCAATCAATTAATAAGTGGGGGTATCGGGCGTGATTAAATTTCAACTACTTCTTGCTCAGTGCTTGCAGTTGGACGAACTCGTAATAATCCCCTCTCTGCGCGAGAAGTTCATCGTGGGTTCCAGATTCGCTGACTCTGCCCTCCTTGACGAAATGTCTGTAAAGCAGTGAGAAAGTTTCAACAGTGACAACGCTCTCGATTGACTCACATGCAATCAGCGTTCTGAATAGTCGAAAGACGGTGGGCGATAGCAATGGTGGTGCGACCTTTGGCAGCTTTGTCAAGAGCTTCTTGCACGACCTTTTCTGAATTTGAATCGAGGGCTGATGTGGCTTCGTCAAGCAGAAGAACCTTTGGGTTCCGAAGCAGTGCGCGAGCGATTGCTATACGTTCTGTACCATCATTTTAGTGTGCAAAGAAAGGTATCTGTCAATGAATGATACACACGTTTCTGACCCCCCGACAGCTGGGATCCCTTGCCACCAACTTCGGTATTGAACCCACTATTTTTATCATGTCAGTACGCCTCAAGTTCTCGTAGTATTGAGGTCTCACTCTGGAAGTGATTGAATAAAATCGAGTATATTGGCATCACGGCAGGCAGCCTCGATCTCTTCTTGTGTGACCTCAGATTCTGGTCTGGTAGCACCGAGTAAGATATTGAAGTGGATAGTTCCCGCGTACAAAGTCTGCAAGACAAACAGTCAGCTCTACCAAAAAATTAAAATCACGAGTCAATTCACAGGCTCTTGCGACACAAGCGAAATTTGCTTCCTATATGCCTGGACGTTAAACTCGTCGATAGGCTCCCCATCGAGCGAGATCTGTCCAGAAAGTGGATCGTAGAAGCGCTCTAGTAACTGGATGCTGAATGGAAATGAACTCTCAGCAGCCTGTTCGAATACGATATGATGGTGAGACTTACACTGTGCTTTTGCCGCAACCGCTAGAGCCGACTAAAGCAACATAGGTTCCAGGTTCGACGGTAAGCGAGAGGCCACGAAGAACCTGGATTCCGGGACGGGTGGGGTATGTAAAATGAACGTCCCGCAGCTCTATGTGGCCTTTGATAGTGTTGCTCGGAACACTTTTGCCTTCAGTTGACTCTGCGTCAATCGTAGGAGTAGAATCAAGGAGCCTGATAGTTGCGTCGGCGGCCCCTTTGGCTGATGAAACGTCAGGCACAAAGGAGAAGACGTTGCCAGCCTGCATTGCGCTAAATACCGTACTCTGCCAGTGTTTTGTTTACTTCAATAACGTGCGGAGGTTTATGAAATGGCCGTACCATCAAAGCAATGAAGAATGATTGCGTAGTAATCTCAAGCCGTGAAACGAGCGTCGCGCCATACCAGAAAACTAGAGCGATCACCCAGAACGCCATGGACTGAGAGAACGCGAACAGCATGTTGCTCCAGAGCGCCGTCCTAGTAGATTTTCTGATGGGTTCTTCCAAGCTCTGGCTGTAAATATCGAGGCAGTGCTCTTCCCGGGTCAATGATGCAACGGTGCGAATGGCTGCAGTAGCTTCGCAGGCAATCTGAGCCGAGCTTTCATGCGCCAACTTGTTCTTCTGATCTTTCAGAACAACGACATGCTAGAAGGCATTTAGCACGACGGGAGATTATTACACAAGTCACGTACCAAACGTATAAAGCCAGCGGACGTTAAGATAGGGATGCATGCTAAATAACGACGAAATTTGTAAGAGAAAGGTGTAAAATAAGAAAACGAGACGCACCCATGCCGACGATAGCCAGCTTCCAAGCATATCCTAAGCCAATGGCCAAACCAGCAAGTACAGTTGTGATACATTGGATGATTCTAACCAAAGTCAGTAATGACCCCATTTTCAGAGGACTCAAATACTCACGTTCCCAGAGTGACGCCAGCGAGACCATTGATCTTCTGAGGGTTTTCGCTCAAGCTTGATGTCAGAGCGCCAGTCTTACAGAGTCTAATGAGGGTTCTGCATGAGCTGGAGAGTTATAGGACTCACACTATTCTTCTCGTTATCAAAGTACTCGACTGATTCCGTGAGTGAGAAAAATACTTTAGCGATTAAGTACTCACTGTCTTGTCGGAGGATGGCTTTGAAGCTCATTGAACGGATCTTGGCAGTCAGGACAGCCGCAGAAGAAGCAAAGTAGTAGGTCTGGAAACCAATGGACACGCCGTACACAATGGCAAGAACGAAAAACCTGGCTCTAAATAAGTGCCAGTATGATCTCCAGGAAAATATATAAACTCAACCAGAGAGCATTGCGGTCACCTTCGTAGCGTCGCTCAGAATTTGTGGTTGCAGAAAAGCCGGAGATCGAGCGCCCTATCAGTGCATGCCAGGATAAATGGCTTCCGTTTTGTTTGGCGACAGGACTTACCATAGATAATGCCAGAGGCAGGATAAGCGGCACCAGTGCCTGCAGAAACATTTGAGTGCAGCTCATAATGTGCTTCGCAAACTTACACATAGCAAAGAGAGATCCGATCACGTATCGGTGAAGCCCTTCGCGATGAAGACCAGCAATTCGTCTCATCAAATAGAATAGACCGTAGTTTTCTTCTGGAGCCTGATCCCCTACTTTGTCCTTTAATTGACTGACGACGTCGCTGCCGGTGGAGCGAATGGTGCTCTTCCGATCGAGGAGTTCTCCTGGCCTAGAATTTTCCAAGTCTTTCTCGCGACTTGATATCACTGCATCCAGATCATCATCTTTGTCACCCTCACGAAGAGATTGCGCCGTGACAAGACGAAAGTATGCCCCATTCTCGTCTGCCAGGAGTTCGGCATGAGTCCCTCGTTCCAGTACCAGTCCATCGCCCATTACAAGTATGCAGTCAGCATCTTTGATCGTCGACAGGCGATGAGCAATGGTAATGGTAGTTCGACCAGCAGCTGCCTTGTCCAGAGCATCTTGTACAATCCCTTCCGAAAGAGTATCGAGGGCGCTCGTTGCTTCATCAAGGAGCAAGATCCGCGGATCCGACACAATAGCTCGCGCAATAGCGATGCGCTGTTTCTGCCCTCCAGATAACAGGAAACCTCGCTCACCAACCATGGTGTCATATCCTTGTGGCAAGTTGCTAATAAAGCTATCTGCATTGGACTTGATGCAGGCTGCTTTTATGAGCCGAAACTTCTCCTCATCAGATGCATCCTCGTATGGTGTGCCAATGAGACCGTGTGCGACGTTGCCCCTGATAGTCGTCGCGAAGAGTACGGGCTCTTGTGAGACTAGACCGATCTGTGAGCGTAGCCATTTGATATTCAGTTCCCGCAAGTCAGTTCCGTCAAGCGTAACAGAGCCGCTGAGCGGATCGTAGAACCGTTCTGTGAGAGATACAATCGTAGATTTACCAGATCCAGATGCGCCAACGAGAGCAGTTGTCTTGCCAGCCGGGAAGATGATGTTGACGCCTTTGAGAATTGGGACATCTGGTCGAGATGGATAGTTGAATTTGACGTCCTCGAACATAATCTCGCCAGTGATTTTTGCAGGCTTTAGCCCTCCTGGGTTTGCAGAGTCGATATCAGGAACACGCTCGATCGTGGCGAAGAGTTTTGCGGCAGCACCACATCCACGTGTAATGGCTGAAAGCATGATGAGAATTCCGAATCAAAAGTGGGACCACAATTACCTTGCAATTCAGGCGCAAGTAGGGCAAGAGAGAATGATCCAATTAAGATGGCCATGAAGACATTCACAACCTGTCCGGCGTTAGCTGCCAACCAATGTTAAATGCAGTTTCACGACACAGAAATGGGAACAGACCGTGGCCTTCATTGATGAGGGTAGTTCCAAAATCGAACGCCAGCGCATACGCGCTATAGATCACAAAGAAGAGGCAGCCTAAACATGCACCTTGCCAAACACTCGCTTTGGAGTCAATGGTGCGAGTTACGTCGATGTTCTTATCGTATATTCCAGACAAAACTTTCTGTGTCCCGAAAGCCTGCGCAGTGCGAATCGTGGATATGACCTCTTCTGCAAGACTACCTGCTTCAGCAACATGTTTCAAGGACAATCTGGTATGGAACGGAGATCAGAGCTTCAGGACAAGTTCAACAGCAGGTTCACTCACTGCGTGAATTTGGACACAAACTTATTCATGACGCCGCCTATGATCATGATGCACGGAAGGATGGACGACAATGCAAGAGCGAGACGCCATGACCGGATATATGCAATTATAAAGCCAGCGAAGAATGCGCTAGCGAAAGTAATTGCAAGCGTGACCTTTTCGGATATCCCCAGTTGTACCAAGTCTATTTCAGAACGTGTTATCGACCATCCACTCTGCAATGTCCGGTATGACTTACGAGTATCGGTTTGGATGCGCGTCGCAACCTCTCCAGCTCCGACATTATCAAAATAGGCAATGTCCTGTCGAAGGATGGCCTGAAGATATCTCTCTCGTATTCTTTTCCCATTAATTTCTGAAGTATACACCCAGGTGTACATGTACAGATACGTGGAAACAAACATTGCGATTCCTGACACGAGTTTAGATATTAGGTGTTATTCTCATCGAATCAAGAACTTACCAAGATAAGCGAGGTAAGAAGCATCCAGTCCAGCATTATGACGGAATGAGGATGCAGCAGCATTCAGTGCCACCTGCGCCTGCTCCCTCACGTTCGGATCATTGGACTGTAGCGATTGGTAGTACTCGTTCTCTGCTGAACCAAATGTAACGAAATCTTGTGTCAAGTTGCCGAACATGAAAGTCATCAAAGGCTAGGGTGGACAATCAGCAGATGTAGCTCGCAAACCTGAGAACTCACCTGCGTAGCGCCAGCCGCAACAGCGAAGATTATGCCAATAAGGTTCAACATTATTTCAAAGCGAGTTGAATACCTGTGTCGGTGAGCTACCACGTTCAATTATCAAAGTTGGATGATCTCACCGAAATAACGATAAGAATGACGCAGGGACGGGTGCATCTGCTGCCTTTGCGTTCTCGGCTTCGCTCTCCACTTCACTAGGAGATTTTTTTGACCAGGGGAGAAAGGCTCGGATGCCCTTTGGATTTTCTTTCATTTCCAGAGCGACGTGTTCCGGGGGAGTGAGCTCCTTTGAACAGGCAGGTTTCTCCTCGTCGGGAGAGACTGGAGGACCCTCCATGGTGTATGGCGCAGGCGAGGTGGATTCCAACCTCATGTCTGAGCGCAGTTAGGGTGGATAGCTGCAGGCACTCCATGCCTTTATGTAGGTCGCTGCGGATCTGCCCGGCGGCGTATCAGGCCCATCATGGCACTAGCGAGCTATAGTACTATGTAATGTAATGGTATTCCAATGGAATGACAAGAGCATGCCAGGCCGCCCCATTGGAATTGCCCATTTCTCACGTCAGTCGAAAAAGTTAATGGACGGTGAATCTAACCTAGGCTTCTCCCGAGTCCCGACGAGCTTCTTCGGGCACACACTAGCGTTGCCTTGGTACTTCATCGGCTTGTGGGCGCTTGTGGACTGTGACTCAGTGGTATTCCAGGGTCGACATCCACCTCGAGAACAGCAGTCAATAGCACTCGGCCCACCACAAAATTTCTGAGGAAAGGCGGATGCCATACTAATCTAAAGTCAAAACTGTCAATCAAGCATCATTTTATGATCCCTACAGGTTTAGTATAGTCTTGGACGAGCTATATTTAGCATGTAACTAGACCAAAAATGTTACAACCAGCGAGGAGAGGCGAGGAGGCGAGCTCGGGAAGAGGAAGCGAGGAAGAGATAAGAGATTATTTTCCTCGCTTCTCGCTTCCTCACTTGTCGGGTGGAGTGTCGAAGAAAACGAGTCTTTCTTTGTGTATTATTATCATCATTGTCCTCCTCTTCGAGCTCGCGGTCTACGTGCAGTGTCCTCCGCCAATTTGTTTCAACCCTCGTGCCTGCGAACGCCGTCACCTCTCTGCGTCCTGCCCAGAACCTTTGACACCAACCCCGCTGCTGCTCCTTCCTGCGGCCTAGCTATGCTGTCGCTGTCGGCTGATTTTTTCGTTTCCAAAGCAGCACATCAAGACCGGGCGGCACGTCAACATCCTGCGCCAGATCCCCAAACACGCTGGTCGGTATCTCCCTCGCTAACTTCTCCCGTTAATCCTCATTGTCTCCGCTCGCCACTGCCTGGCGATGGCATTTCCGGCGCCTTCGCATGCTTTCTTCATTGATTTCTACCGCGTCCTGGATTTTTTTTCTTATCACCTCGCGGCTCCACCCTCATACATACTACCCTACTATATATCAGTGCCCATATACATATTCCTGTCATTGGTAGTCAATAATCTCTATTGAGTTCTCATCTCACACATCAAGCCAAAGACATGAGAATTCAAGTTGATTCATAATTCCCGCCACCCCGTGTAGTGGGTCTTATACCTCATAACAGAGACAGATTTTGTTGTAGCGGTGTTTTTACTTGAGATAGTAAGTGGCTATGCTGATTGATCATCAGTAAATTCATGAGTCCTCGATAATGTAGCCGTGGGAACTATAGAGGGATATAATTCTGCTTCTGCCAAATATGTCAATCTATACTGTGAGATGTTTGAGATGTTAATACATAGGCATGGATGTTTGCAAATTCAGACTACTATGAAGAGTTTGTGACAATGTCGTTAATATTTCACATGGTAACCAGTGGGGGATGGTAGTGTAATTATATTCCCCTTGTTGAATGTTCTCATTTCCTAAAACTTATATTTTGAATTATATTGCTATTCAAGACTTTCTCGTGACAGGTAGCATTAGCACAGGTCATCAGGTGGAAATTAGCATAGGAATCTGTGACAAAATTGTGACATAGCACCATCACAGCCTGTGTGCAATAGAAGGGGAATTGTCTCAATCTTGTCAAGTGTTCTCGATTTTCCCCATTTATGTTTTGGATGTATAGGTCATTCAAGGCTTTCCCTTGAAAAATGGCTTTGAAAACTGTCACCAGATTCAGAACATTATGAAATTGGTGAAAACATAGGTTTTGACAGTGAGAGGGAACATTCAGTCTGTGGTGCAGGAATGAGTGACTATACCAAACAAATCTGAGCAGCTTATGCATTCTGTGGATTCGTCACATTAGTACTAGTATACCACGAGCAAGTGCTTGAGCACCCCTGATCTAGCTTCATCTATCGCAAATATGATGATGTCAAACAATCAGTGGTTGGGCTGGGACCAAGTGTTAGCTCAGTTCAAATGCTGGCGAGATTGCCGCTGGGTGGGCGGGAAAACTCGACATGTGGGCTGATTGCATACTATTATCATGATATATTGATATACGAAGCTGATAGTGGGTATTCATGTACAAGTATTCAAATATCTAAACTAAAGCACAAGGCGAATATTATGGTGTGATTGCATTAATCCTGGAAGTGAAGGGTGGGTGAAAATATGTGAGTGAGTGGGCTGTACAATGCAGCAACAACAAAGACCAAGCACAAGAAGAAAAGGCTTGACGCTCAGCCGCTGGACGTGTGGTGCCAGTTCCTTCCGAGCGTTCAGGAACCAGCACCTTTCACATTCCAAGGTAATTCCGGAGAATGCTGGATACAGTAAATATATTGTCATCCAAATTGGGACAATTACCTTAGACACGATAATCCAACAACTTTGAAGGTAAGTGTTCAAACATTTATTCACTCTCAATTCAGTTTTAACACTACCACTAGTATGAATAACTATGCTGGCGCTAACGGAGAAGTGGGAAACATGAATTTCCTGATGGCGCTGAGAGAATTTTGTAGAGCGCCGATTCATTATCTAAAGCCCATTGATTCGCGGAATCTATTGATGTCGTTGAAATATCAGTCATTTTGAAAGGGGGTACTGCCTCACCTACATCCGCAAAGGAACATGCTGCTGTGACTAGCACTAAATAAACTTGCTGCTTTTGTGCATCCTCGGCTAAGAAGGGGGTGTCATTGATGACTGAACTAATAATCATGCCCAGCGCCATTTGAACAATCTCTTTGTGAATTGGATGGCTCTCATCATATTCTGCAGGTCCTACGCCAGGCTGAGATGTAGGTTGCCCAGACCCAGCAATGAGGGGCTGGGAGGGTGGTGCAACATTCGAAACATCCTGTTGGCCCATTAATCATTGGCAGTCAGTTGTTAACATAGCCTACCTCAGCGGCCACCCAACCCCTCATCTTTTTTTGACATGGATCAAAAGGGATGAAAGGGTCACTTTGATGGTGTTTTCTTGAGGGTTGGCTTCTGGAAGGCTCTCCAGCAGGCAACGGATCCCTGAGATGTGGCACATTGAAGTACAAGGGCTCATCTAGAGGTAAGGGCTAGCCGATTTGAAGAGGTATCACATCCTCCGAGTCAGGCATTGTAGAAACACCATCAGCAGATTGGAGAGGTGCACAGAAGTCAGGAAAGTACGAAGCAATAGATACATGCTGGTACAATGATGTAGATGTTGTGTAGGGCACTGTACCTGGAGCTGACTCAACTCAAACGGTTGACGGGTTTTCACCAGCAGAGTATACATAATTGTCATAATAGCTTGTGCGGGCATCGACATTGGTGCCGGCATGTGAATCAAAGGTGGTGAGTTGAACTTGAAAAGACGGAGCATTGGAAAATATCATTGGCAGGTTTTTGCCAGTGTCTGTCATGATAGCCCACTTGGGCATCGAGGACGTTGGGGTATGGAAGTGTGTCGATCTGAGATGGTGCTGATGGCTCTTCACCAGAAATAGTATTTCTGGAGGAGTACTGGTAACCACCGTGGTCTGCAGATAGGTTGTTGATTGACACTGACAGCTGGTCGCCAGAGCCAGTGGGGTAAAGATCACGACAACTGCCCACCTGCGCATCAGGCAAGTCGAAGAAGTTTGAATTTAAGAGTGGATTATGACTTGGGGTGGAGAAGGACGTGGCTAGTGAATCCTGCTCAGGCTGGTCATTAAAGCTACCTGATCATGGCGGCCTCTTTGAGTACCAGACATGTTCACTTTAGGAGAAGTCGACTGCCTACTGTGAAGTTGAAGTTAGGGTTTTGAATTGGAACTGTAACAGGGCTGGAAAAGAATGCTAGGGGCACCAGCTGCTGTGATGGATCGTCAGAGCCAGAGTCACGGTAACCTAGATCATGAGTTTGGTGCGCTTGCGCATTGATTAAGTTGAGTTGAAGATTGTCCACACCAGAGTACATTGCTGGCAGCAGACGAATACTAGTATAGCCGCAGTGCGGCTTGAGGGTCCCACTGGGAACTTTAAGTCATTGCATTATCCCAACCAAACACTTGAGTCTGTCAGTTCGACTAATTCTAACTGTACTACTACCGAACAATGAGGTGTGGGCACTAAAATAGACATACCTAATTTGGCTTTCAGTATCAGTACAATATGAGGCACATTTTTGATCTTGAAATAGGGGTTTCCATTTTGTAACATTCATATAGCGATGTTGAAATCCAATTGAGTAAGGCCGAAAGTTCTATTGAACGAGTCTCATGAGTCTAGTGCTGCCGTGGTCTGGTCCAGAACCACAGTTCGAACCGAACTTTGGTTCGGTTCTTGTGTGGTTCAGTCCACGGTCCAGGTGTCAGCCAGAACCAGACCATAGTACTGTTCTCGGTTCTGCATTCCCCTTTTCTAACATTCTGCACACCCACCCACATCATGATGGTCACCCCAGATCAGTCGTGAGACCAACTTAACGGCCTCCGAGCCCCTGACTCGACCTTTGTGCTGATGCCTACCATGATGATGAAGGTGTTGAAAGAGTCAGTAGGTGAGAAACAACTTGCATGTTTATGCGGCCAAGGGAAGGTCAGTAGTACACAAGCCTTACAAAGTTAGATTGTTTGATAGAAAGAAATGTGACTGGGCAAAACCTTTCAACCAGGGACACAGTGCCTTCTGATCCCTGGCCAACTCTTGAAGAAACTACTATGTCTTAACTTAGCGGCTCGGTTGAAAACCAAATGAGCATGCACAGTACTAGATTTCGGTGTGGTTTCAGACATATTCCTAGTGAATGTCATCAGTGACAGTGTCACGGTGCACCTTTTGTAGGTGTCATTATTATTGCCCCTGATACGGTAGCTCCGAGTCCCCCTACTGATTTTTTTGCAACTGAAATTCATCAGCCCTCGAAGTTCAAGCCCACTGTGACAAGTGTACTATAGGTCACTGAATGATAATCTAATAACACTTGTACTTGTCTTCAATCACTGCAGGTGTTTTCTTTCATTGTTCTTTGCCATACTTGACTACATCAAGAACTGTCTGCCAGTCGGTACCTGTTTTCTCCTGGCAGATGCACTTGATAGCTGGAGTATGATCCAGACTTGGAGATAGTAATATGTTCTTCTTGTTGGCATGAGGCAGTTTCAAGTTGGTGTCGACACTGTCAATTTTCTTCCTCTTGTGAATCTGACAAGTACTAGCCTTACCAGCCGCTGTGGTGTGAGAACTTGAAACTTCAAGTTCAGCCTGCATGACTTTGCAACTTTCCACTGAGTCAGCTTCCTGATCTCATCTGAGTCAGTACAATGAAATCCACAGCTGCTATGATGAACCTACCGTCTTCAGAGTCAGACTCGGACTCAGAGGAGTCGTGACAGTGGCAGCTCTTTCATCTTCCTTGACTCCAAAACTTGAATGGTGGGTGGCGATGGAACAGTGCCTATTGCTCAAGACGAGCTTGCACAAGACTCAAGGCCAAAGCCTTCAGAGCAAACACTCAGACAAAGCTGGTGCAAAGTGGTAGTTGACCCTAACCCTAAACATGGCTATATACATGCTATCTATGACTTTGAACACCTCACCAGGACCCCTGACACCTGTCCCTATCTCTCTCTCTGCCAAACCTAACCGCTACAGCGATAACTTGAATGGTCTCCTGCAACTGCCAGTGGGAGGTGTACTATGTGAGTATGTCACCGCAAGCAAAGGAACTGGTGAGTGGCCACTTACTACTAGTGTTTTTTGATACCCAGGCTCCAGCCTGAGGGGCTCCCAGCACGACCCATCCAAGTCAGTACCAGAACCAGTACTACTAGTAGGACCAATCACTACTATGGACTCAAATGAAGTGGGAAATTCAAACATGCTGAGTCACCAACTCGGATTGAGTTGGACATGGGGCACAATCATTGTATCCCAATTGACCCAATAGGGAAGGGTTGCAGTTGCTGCCGCATCACCATGTCTGGCAGGACCATGACGCTCACAGTCATATTTAAACATGTCACTGTCCAAACCAGCAGTTGTTAGGAAGTGAGCCCCTTCAGTGACTTGACCCTATAGACTCGGCCAGCCCATGTTGACATTCCTCCATAGGTGTTGGGCCAGCCCACCATGGGCCCACATTAGATTGTCATCTGATGTTCATGGTGGGCCAGCGGATGCACTGTGCCTGACAGTTAGGGCTGGGCCCATGGTAGAATAGCCTCGATGATTTGGAGTGGGCCCATGGGTATCAGAATTAATAGTTGTGTATTGAGGGGTGGGCCTACAATAGTGAGGCCTCACCACCTTTGAGTGGGCCCATGGTCCATAAGCATCAGCTGGAGTACACCAGGAAATGGGGTTGGTGAATGGATATTTAGAAGGATGGGGTTGGTAAATGGGCTTTTGGAATGCAGCCCATTAGCTTCAGCAAGGGGATCCCGGGAAACAGTATTGGTGAATGAATATCAGGAATGATGTGTGGCAATGGTCCATTAGCATCAGTAAGTGTATTCTGGACAACAGGATTGGCGAATATATAATGGAAGTGTTTGCCGGTGATGGTCAATTGGCATCGGCTGGTGAATCAGCAAATATTGATCGGGAGTGATTGCTGGTGATGGTCAATTGGCATCGGCTGGTGAACCGGCAAATATGTATTGGAAATAATTGCTGGTGATGGATTAGCATCAGCAGGTCTATCCTGGGACATGGGGTCCAGGAGGGCATACTGGGAATGATGTCTGGCAATCGCCAATCAGCACATATTGCAGTAACATATCTCCGTATTATACGAGTGAACGGACGTGCATAATATCCCGTATGATACGGGCCAGCGGACTATGGGCCGAAGGTAGATATATCCTCGACT
>QFEN01000447.1:2512-28654 GCA_003316125.1 Auricularia polytricha
AATTCTTACAGTACTCACAGTTGGAGACAAGAATGGAAGAAGAAAGCCTTCCTACACTTCAAATTCTTACAGTACTCACAGTTGGAGACAAGAATGGAAGAGGAAACACTTCCTACACTTCAAATTCTTACAATACTCACAGTTTGAGACAAGAATAAAAGGGGAAAAACTTATTTATTTGGTTGGATTGGAGTCCTTAAATACATTTTGGAAACCATCCTTACTAAGCATGACTCATCACTGGATTGGTAAGAATGTGCTTACAAACCAAGCCTTTTGGTGTGCTGAATCGTCTGCTTACTAAAGTACATGACTAAAATATTACCAATCATGGGGAGAATATTACAAAGCATGATAAATCATGACAAGATCATGATGAGTCATGGAATATCCTTACAAATCAGAATTTTACCAATCACATGACATGCTTACAAACATATCTGAGTGGCTCACTGATGAAATCAAGTGGCTAAATAAGCCTGGAAAAATGGAAAGAGACAGAAACTGATGAAAACTATGAATATAACTCAATGACAGAAAACCTAAGCTTATGATAGTGAAGTATATCCTTGTACACTCCTCTAATCATCTCCTTTATACTTGCTTTTTGTATATGTCATGGTATGAAGCGCATACCATGCATGACAACGTGTCATGAATCTCCAAAAGATAAGAGAAGAAGCAATCTCCTGCCACAGTATTGCCATGCAACAAATGGCAGAATGCTCTCATGGAAAGAAGTACCAACCATAGAAGATAGGAGATAAAGTTTAGCTATCAGCAAACCACCTTATCACAAAACTTCCATTGAAGAAGCTTGCACCAAAATGATATGGTCCCTTCCCAATCACCGCCGTACTGTCCCCTATCACATTCACACTCCAACTTCCGAAACAATGGAAAGTTCACCCCACGTTCCACACTTTGGAACTATCATCCTATCATGAAACAGAGATACACGGTTTGAACTTCCCTGAACCTTCATTTGACATAGTAAATGGAGAAGAAGAGTACGAAGTCGAAGCAATCTTATCACACAAAGGCACCAGTGCAAAAAGGCACTATCTTGTCTCCTGGAAAGGCTACTCTTCTGGAAGCAATGAATGGATCCGAGAGGATGATCTAGAGCACTCTCAAGAAATCCTTCAAACCTATAAGAAGAGGCACAAGCTCACCTGATTTCCTCCAACCCACTCCTACAAACACGAACCAGATCAAAACATGTCCTCCTTGTCATCTTCTCCCTCCTACAGATCCCCATCATCGTCCCTCCAATCCTCTGACTACTTCCATCTTCTTAACAAAATTGATACCTCATCCCTCATTAAATCTGCCATCCTATCCACTCAACACGCCATTGAGATAGAATGTATCCTTGCTGAGAAGCAAGAAAACTCCACCTATGCCCTCATTAGCATCATCAGAGATACCAGCCTCCTTGAACAAGTCGCGCGGGACGTCGACAATGCCGTCACCAAGCACACCCTTGTCCATCTTCAGAGAAAGATTAGGTCCATGGTGCTCCATCTTCTTCCTTTGTCTTTTGGCGAAGACGTTACACAGGCTGTACACATTATCGCAGAACGTACTGCGACTCAAGTTGCTACCCCACCTGCTCCTCCTGCTGTCATTTCCCCTCCTCAGCTACCATCTACTCTGATTCGCCCCATCCTGCCTCCACAGATGCCTCTTAGACATAGCACCCACCGCAAATCCTCAGCCAAGACCCCCATTGTAACCCCTGCTAAATTGCACTCCCCTCCTAAGTATAAAGATTGTTGTTCTATTGGCTCCCCCTTCATATATAAGTAGTAGTTTGGTATATATATGTATAATATAATATAATAGACCGCTTTTTTTGCTTATTTGTGTTCCTGCTCCTGCTCCAGGACCCTTTAAAACTAGCCTAGGGTACAGAACACTTTCGCATTTTTGCCCCTTTGATAGGGAAATGTTCCAGGGCATTCAGAACATGTTTAGGAGCATATATGAAGAGATTCCCATCTTTATTTTACCCCCTGAAGCGCCCTACATCAATAGATATGGCATATATACATGAAAATATAAAATGTGTTCCCATGTGTTTATTTCTAGGTGAATATACTTAGAAAAAGTATCCCAATGATCTATTCAACAGTAGAAACAATGTATCAGGATCTTAGGATCTACACTGGCTCATCCCTCTATTTGAAGGTGATAAGGAAAACCATGCTGTACCCAGCTCCCACTGTTACAGTAACATGGGCCCCTATCCTTTTTTCATTCTTGTCACCCTTTCACATTATCACATCACCATGCTTGATGCATCTCCGTCAACCCTGACCTTCTGTGATAGAAGCTGAACCCCTTCTCTGATCTCTGTTTGACCTCTTGATCCTTGGCCACATGTCTACCTCATGTTGGACCCTGCATTTCCTGATGACCCTGACCTCACTACTGCCTCATGTACAACTACCCTTGACCCTTACCACTGGTTCAGTAGACCTCCCCTGAACTCATCTTAGCCTATAAGTAGTTGATCCATTTGTACTATATTCCTTAACTTGATTCTACTGGATCTTACCTGATCTACATCGACTTGACTTGACTTGATTCTCTTGAACGGTTCTCTTGAGTCTCTTTGATCACAATTCCCTTTCTCTTGGATCGCTATCCTCGAGTCGATACCTCTTATTCTCTTTAACTGTTTGTCATTGAGTCTATCAGCTTGATCTCACCTAGACTTCACAGTCAACAGTGAAACCCTTCTTTGCTTAGTCAGCTTAGAAGCTCCCTCCCTTTCTGTCGTAATCCAACAGCTTAGGCTACTGGATATATTGATGTCCAATCCAGACCCGATTACACTTAGACCATTGTCTTTGTGTAGACTACATTCCAGTTACATGTCTTACAAGGTATTGCGTAACACCCGCAAGTGGAAGTCCAACAACACTGCCAATGTTAATGCTAAGAAGTGTTGTAAAATAAAGTCTGAGTACACAATCAGATGACATGCCTGATCTGTGCATTGATAGGTAGTAGAGTTATCTAAAATGCAGAGATATTTGAAACATATAAAATGTATTTAGGATATCTCCAATAATATATACACACTGTATCTACTCCTAAAAAAATGCTACCACTATTCAACAACAGCGCCCTTTAACATCTCATGGCTAAATCTACAATAAGAAGGCCTGAACATCTGTGTAGTTTTTCTCTTTTCATGCTGTTCTTCACTATGCTCTGCACAACTCATAGATCACATTTGATTGTATTATTATCATACATTGCACTCACACTCACATTCACTCGAACATGGAACTGATAGCTGTTGTATTGTTTTGATTATTTTTTTACATGTTACATTGCACATGGCATGTCAACGATGCTGTCTACAATGACACACGTCTGATGAAAATTTCATGCATTACATATTTCCTTAATAGGGATGATACCCTCATGTGAAGTCACTGTCACTGTGGTGGTGGGTCACCACATTACATTAGTCAGTGTCTGGCACTAACTGATTGCATGCCTCTTGGTCATGAGTTGTAATTTTGCACCCCTCTTGCTGTGACTTTCCATAATGTGGTGAACCAGACAGTCCAGGACAGATCCACACTCAGACAGACCCAGAAAATTACATTTCCCAGATGCCGTAATGCTAACCCCACAACCAGCGAGTAAGTGGAAAGCTAGACCAAGTTGACTGAAATACTCATGGACTCACAACAATTGGATCAAGCTGCATGCAGTGATTGAAGAACCTGCTGTGTCCACTGAGGCCAGCCTTGCTATGATTGTGTGGGTGGCAATCAGCCATCATGGTGTGTTTGGCATCTGACTATATTGTGTCAAAGGTCAAACACCCTGGAGCACATCCTTGATGAGTCCTTTGAGGGTCTACTATTGCGGAAGAACAAGACAAAGATGTCAATTCAACATTCTGGGCACTCCAGACTCCTCAGTTGCTCTACATGTGGACCCAACAAATGATGATGTTCAGTGTCATCATCTGTACCACAGCTTTTGGCTCTTCTACACAACAATGTTCCTTACTACTCTGTGAAAAGTGTAAAAACAGTGACATTGCATTGGCAGGAGAACTTTAGGCTCAGGGTTTTACAGTTTGTAGTCTTCAAAGAAAAGTCTCCTCCAATTTAAAATTTCAGAGGCACACTCACTGGTCCACTACCCTTTCATTCCCTCTGCATTTGACTTTCATTTCATGGCCTTATCTTTTCGACTTTGTCTAGTGTGTGCAGGACAAACTGTGTCGTATGATCGAGGACCAGTTCTGGAGAACATTCTGTGAAGGGACAACGGGATCTTGGAAGTTTTGATATGTACTTTCAGGGTACACTCAAATGCCCATCCTACATGGTTTTTGTGTAAGTCAGCAATGGCAAATAGCAAGGACCAACTTGACCAGCTTGAACTGGGAAACAATAGTGATAGTAGCTATTTAGCACTTCCATGCATTAAGTATTCTGGGTCACGGTCAATTGATCGAGTACATACATACACTCCCTCGTGATCAGACGTCGACGGCCCACTGCTTTCCCAGTCACAGACAAAGACTCTGGAATTCAGACCTGCGTGTAAATATTATGAGTCCAAGGAAATCACATCAACTATTTGTCAACTGTACTCATCATATAATTACTACTACACAGTATCAGTATTCAGAGCCTCTTGTAAGATTAGATCCGAGTAGAAGGTAATCTATCACTGACACGAATCTATGAGTATTGTGTCCTGCTTACCGTCATGCTTTCTCCCTGTTATGAATCAAGCTGGTGAAAGATTCGCCATGCAACCTAAATAGTAGCCCATTCTACGAAGAAATGTGGGGTTCCTGAGAGATGAGCTGCAGTAAGAAAAGGATTACACCCGTCCTCAAGGTGTGTCAACAATTAAAACCCTCGCATACCTATGCTCCGCTAATGTCTGGTACCCGTAGCTGCTTCATGCCATCCCAATATAAGCAACTTCTCTTTAAATGCCTCTGTGTCCTTTAGCGAGATGGGAGGTCCCCCATGTACCTTCAAAACCCGCAAGCCATTGATAGGGGCCTGTGATGTGGGGTCTCTATCCCGCGCTCGTTGCACCGCAACGCCGCGTGCATCGATCAAGGCCAGAAGCGCATCTGCGGAGAACTCTGTGCAATTTTCTATCTCTAGTCGGGACCAGCTTGGAGACGTGAGTTTATCTGGATTCCATGAACGATAAATGTCGCGGATGGTGCGATCGTTGAAGGTGGAACAGTTTTTAATGGAAAGACAACTGCCGTCCCAGATATTGATTGCTTCAGCCATACGCATGAAAGGACCTTGCAGCACGAGGGTGTCGGCCTGAGTCAAGCGAATGTGGTATAGACTGGGTGCGAGCTCGTGCTTGATGTGCACAAGGCGTGGAGCTGGCCCGGTCTTAGCCGCGAAGATGGTACGGACCGTCGAGAGGCTAATGGACTGCATGCTCATAGCTTCAATCTGGATGTCGTAGCCATCTTGCTGTACGAGGGTGCCATCAAATGAAATATCTTGAAGAGTCAGCATCTGGAGTCTTCCAAAACGGCGATGAAGTCTGTCGACGACGAGCAAAACGTCGTGCAGGTGCAGCTCTCCTGTAGGGTATTTCCCACCTGAATAGCGCGAAACACATAGATCCTCTAGGCTCGCAAGTAGTTCAACCCAATGAAGGGCGCAAGCGTCACGGAAATTACGCCCATTGAGAAAGAGGTACCGAAGGGCCGGAGCGTAAAAGCGCCACTGCTCAGGAATCTCGCTGCCTACAAGGCGATGCTCGCCATCATCGATCCCACATTGCAGCTTCAGCCGCTCAAGGAGGGGTGCACAGATGTTCAGATAGCGAAGAGCAGGCAGAGAGGAGCTGCGAACGAGTTTAAAACATAAAGACTTGCAGCGGCATAGATGGGGAATAATCCGCGCCATAACTGCGGCTGCTCGCGCGCCCTCGTCGTCATCATTTGTGTGAGATTGAGAAACGATTTGTTGGTCTCGCGTGACGGTGATTTCGAAAGCGAGATTTCGGGAAAGATGAAGGTATATGTCGACGTGTGAAAGCGTTGTAGTGTCGAGGTTGATTATGATACGTGTCCAGAACCTTGGCACCGACGCAAGAACATCTCTCCAGGCCTTACATACGGCCGCGGGAGCGAATGGGAACTGCGTGCGAGACTGCGAGTTACAAGGAATCCACTCTCCGTTCAGCATGTTATCTGCGTAAACATGCTCGAAGATCATTAGGAGCAACTCTGGAGGCAAAACTCTATTATTGATTTGACGGGGATGACCGAGGTCAGGCCTAGGACGAAACTGAAGAATTCGAATCTTGCTAGGGTCGCGAATTCCGACAAATCGGTGTTTCCTGTGAAGTTTCCACCCTAGTCAGAAATTGGCTGTATCTGGAGAGGAATATAGAAGTACTCGTCATCTGAGGGCTGGCCCTCACTACTAGAGCTAAGGAAACCTGCAAGTGCATAGACAATGGGTCTCTGGGTGTTCATGGAGACTGGGCCGAGGAGAGAATACTTCAATTCAAAGACTATGTAGCAACCAACTGCTGAAAGCTCAACTTGGTACAAGAGTATTACCATGGATGGTCACGCACGTACGGAAACCACGAGGGTAGTCACCAATTGCAACTTGTTGACAAATTGAATATCGAAATTCAATTTGAATTCGCAAAGCTAGCTGGAATCAGCTGTTCATCATCTTCTCACAAAGTGGGCCCTAGTGGGGCCAATGACGATCATACCTTTTACCGATGATCGTGGTCGACGACTCACGAGTCTGATGGTAGCTGATGCATGATGGGCGGGGGTGATCCGCGGCAAGCTTTAAAGTCATCGCTTCACCGGCGGCTCAAATTCAAGGTGGCGGCACCTTATTACTTGAAGGAGCTCGGCCCGGCCGTCGAGGCTGTTTGTGTGCATCATTTTTAAAAAAAGTTTGCTTGTCGTACTGTAGGAAGGATTGATCTACCATAGTACTACGTATCGCTTCCATGGCACCCTAGGCAAGGTGAATACTAGCTTTAATCAACGTGTTGCAAGGTCCCCGCGTGACGAACCGCTTCACTCATAAGTTGCTATATAATTGCGGTATGTTGCGAGTCCCTGCTCGATTAAGAAAGTGCCCATGGGAGCAGACGTGTTGGCTGAGAACGATTGACAGCTGCAAAATGTGTCCGTAGAATTGTGCTGTTGCATGAGACAATATTTGCGAAATTAAAATATAGGTATAGGCTAAAGTTGAGCGCGCAATCAAGTCTGCTCCGCAACAACCACCTTTTTGCGCTCGGCGTTTGGTTTGCTCTCCCCGGCACGCGTATGTTTCCGCCGACGCTCTTCCTTGACGGCACGTGTATCGAGCATAGTGCGTTTGAGCTTCGCAGCCTGGTAGACCGGCTTTGGCAAATGTCGTTTGCTGTGCTGCTAGTGAGCGCGAGTCAAAACAGGAAAAATCATCGTTACCGTGCAATCCTGCCAACTTCGTTGTCGTGCTTCCATCGGTCTTTCAAGCTGTCGCGGTATTCGATTGCGGCGCGCTCCCGGGCTGTGATGACACCAAGCTTTTCTGATGCTTTGGCTTTCCATATCCGTACATTACCATCATCCGAGCCCGTCAGCACAAAGCGCGCGTCGGCAGTGAATATAGATGATGAGACCCTTATCGTGGAATGTGAACAAGCCAACAGGCGGAGATACATGAGCTTACCTTTGCATTCGTTTAGTATGATATACTTCAGGTCCCGTGCCTTGACCCTCCTTCCATATTCTTACTGTCCGGTCCCATCCACCGCTAACAAATTCCAATCCAGTCGGGCTCCAATCACAGCTCATAACTGCCGCAACATGCCCTTTGTAGATGTGGGTGGGATTTTTCAGTTGCCTGACATCGAACGTATAAAGATTGTGATCCTCAGATGCGAGCAGGACAGCTGTTGGGAACGTTGGTGACCATGCAAGTGCGTTTGAGCGCATCTGCATGACAACACGACGCTCTGCCTTTCCTGTGCGAATATCATAGAGCGTGAACGTTCGGTCTGAGCCAATACTGCCAAGTACGCTTGTTTCACTCAAATTAAATCGCACAGACGTGATGGTCTCGGTGGACGTAGGGAACGTTAGGTTGGATATTGCGGCGCTCCTGGATGTAGCAAGTCAGCTAAGACCTGAGCGTAGAGATGGATAGCACCCACTTCGTTTCGTCCCATATTTGAACAATGTTTGAAGCTGTGGCAAAAAGTGGATCCGAACGATGGTGATCTATCGAGCTGTGAAGGCACTTGTTAATCAAATGTAGATCTAAGCGTATCTAAGCGGCGTACTTGAATGGTGATTTCCCAGGATATACATTCAACGGGCGCTGCTCCTAGATGGACTGGGATAGATACACAATAAACCTATTGCCAATTGAGAAACTGACTGTTATATCATCTTGCGGGCTTGCATCCCAAAGTTTGATGTTGCTGTCCACACCGCAGCTTAGTAGCCGGTCATCTTGAGCAAAGCAAAGGCCCGACACTTTGCCCTTATGAGCACCTTGTATTCGACGGATGTGTTTGCGCTCAGAAACATTGTGCAAAATGACACCTAGGGGAAGTAGATGTT
Organism: Auricularia polytricha; assembly: GCA_003316125.1. Taxonomy (NCBI): domain Eukaryota; kingdom Fungi; phylum Basidiomycota; class Agaricomycetes; order Auriculariales; family Auriculariaceae; genus Auricularia; species Auricularia polytricha. Next base: position 11,133 of record QFEN01000447.1, read on the forward strand.
TTTGAATGGTTGCCAGCCAAGTCAATTTTTCAACGCACCTCCATCCCAGCTACCACTAGCAACAGCGCTCAAAACACCTCGACCGCGTCTATGTGACCCTCGAGAGCCCCTACGAAGGGTTTCGCAAACAACCTGTCCATCTTGGCAGCATTCAAAGCACGATTTCGCTCGCGAGCGCGAGCAAATGGGTGCATCAAGGGATCGAGATTGCGGGTGGTAGGCGTAGGGTCTCCAGGACGTGCAGGTAGGTGTACTGATGGAGCATGCTGGAGAACAGATATTTTCTGAAAGGGCTCAATAATGCCTGTTCACTTGATGCGACTGGTCCACTACTCACCACCATGGCATATGCGCAAACAACCGTTCTGGAGTCAACGACAAGAGTTACTTTGGATTCAGCTTTGATCCATGGAAGCAGCAAACGCATCCGTGGGATTTTGATCTGGCTTAGTCATATTTGATTGTACACCTTCACATTAATCATGGAGTACGACGACCACCGTGCATCCGCTTGCGGTGTGTATTACCAGTGATCTGATTACCACAGATATGACGGTGTCTTTCAATGCCTTTTCAACGAAACGTCCCCGGGGATTTTACACCCCATATGCATCTGTCATGATCGATCGTGATCATCTGACATCCTAGCGGTATACTTACCAGTATCACTTAATCATTTTTTCCAAATCACTTGTCGAGTTTTTGTCCTCCCAGTGCTCCATGTAGGTCGTCATTTCCGTCGAGCTGGTATCCGATGGTACTAGTACTAAGTAAGTGAATGTATCTGTTCGTGTGGACTCGTCATCTCGTTGAATTGACACACCAGTCATGTCGCCCACCTTTTGAGCAGTTTCGAATCGTCCATTGCCAAGGCTTCATTCTGCTGCTTCATGTGATCATATGACAGGGATCTGCCATGGCTGTCAGGATTGTCCGACGTATGGAGGTGGCGCACGTACGTACAAGCTCTGATGGGGGAACGAATATCACAGTGTCAAATGTTAATGTTCCCGTTTTGCTAATCGATGACGGCAATTGAAATTTCCCGCACACAAGTCTCTAGATGCATTTCGAATTCTTTGGAGCACAATGGAGCACCACGCTTCTGTCCAAAAAGCGCGTGGTGTTTCTTGTTGCCACCGAATTTGAGGATTTGCTGTCCGGGAGTGTCCAGGCTACCGCTATTTTGGCGTATTTCATAATTCCTACAGCGTCTGCTGAACAGCCAACTATCAAGTCATTTCGCGTCCCGTGCATTTGCTACCAGCCGCTTCATCCAAGACCCAAAGGGTAAGAAACAGGCGACTAATGGCGACTAAGGAGCCTGTGGGTCACTCGCTTCCAGGAAAACTCCAAGCGCGCTAGATGGGATTAACTCATATGAACTTCGCCGAGAGTCGGTAGATCTTCAAATTCAAACTCTATGTAAAACACGAGAATGTTTGCGTCACCGCATTTTATTGCGACACAGCCTGATACAGCAGGATACAGCCATATACGAGTCTATCTTTGTTATCGGCTACTCGAGGCGGAGACTTCCGCTAAGTGCAATTTGCAACACACACATTCATTGTTTGTTGGTGAGTTAGTCTAGATTAGTCTCCAGTGGCTGACCTAATACACATACGCCAGTCGATATACTGGTGAGTTGTACTATTCATTTAGAATGATCACCCTCTGACTATATGTGAGACAAGGCCTTGATGTGATAGAACATCATTCGCCCCTCTGTTCCATTTTGCCCTCGTATCTCTGCAGCCACTGGCCCATCATTGTTTCTATTGTGAAAATAGTGATCCCTATCATTGCTGCCTCCTGAGTGCTAGCGGCCGACCACCAATTCAGTCGCATGCAGGCCAACTTGCTGATAGGATCAAGAGAAGATACGATTCTGTCGCGATTCAATCGATGTCACACACTAAGTACAATTAGAATGTATCTTATACCATTGCAATCCATTGTTTCTTTGCATCATTCCTCTCGCGTGAACTGAGGAGGAGTACTGAGAAGTGAATATTTGAGGGGTCCGAGCACCGCGGGCAAATTTTGCTGGTACATGTACACGTGAGGTCATAAATGAAGCTCGACTGAGGTGCGATTCGGCGGATGCTAGTCTCGAACCAGACGTTTGATATTCCGGTACAAATCTTAGGGTTCTTCGTTCAGGGAAGCGCCAGCGGTGTTGTTTAGTGTTTTTGACCCCGCTTCCCATGTGCCAGAACATCAATACTAGTATAGTACGGTAGCACTGGTACTCGCAAGTCTGAAGGTCTACGTGTGATGTAGCCGGTAATTTTTTCTAAATTTCACGAGTTCTCGGTATACACCGACCTATCATACACTTGCAGGGACTGGACCGCCTGCACGTAGGCAAGTCATGATATCGGTCACTCCCCGGCGGTGGATATCTGAATCCGCACCTGCGTGCAGTGTCGCGCATCTATTGCCATTGGCCGATATGCCAATAGATGTCTCGTGAGATGGACTACACGAGAACGAGGCTGGCACAACAATTGTACAAATAAGGCAGTCAGCGTCGATCAGCATTTGCCACGTAGAAACCCAATATATGGTTGCATTTCCAGTCAACTTGGCTGTTGCAGTTGCCACTGCGATCTCAGATCATGATGGATGATTATATCAATCATTCAAAGGTCTCCGACGATGAGTATATGACTCTGGTATCTCCCCATCATCCGAAGGCAGCTTTATAGGCTGCGCCTCCCTGCCGCCTTCTCAGCAACTTACTTGCATTAATTTTATTACTACTCAGACTCCCCCAGCCAACTCCAGCCGTCATTTGTTGGCTTCTGTCCACGATCCTTACCCACTCGCCACAATCTTGTAATACTTTGAACTTTGAACTCTTCTTCGAGCAGCTGTTCGCTAGCATGAGTTCATCATCGAGCTCCGTAGGTTGTCTGCTCCCTGCAGAAAATCTTCGCTGCATTCCTCTGAACCTCTTTCAAATTCATGCTCTTACTATTCCCCCTGTTATCGAGCTCGTTTTCTGCGTGTTTTTGATTTCTATGACCTGGAGGTCGAGGAGGTGCGTCAGATTTCAGCTACAAAGGCTTCATCGAGATCAACATTTCTGCGCCGTCCCTCGCGACGGTATTCTACATATCTACCACCATCTGTCACATCAGTTGTCTAACGGCTTCATCTGTAGGGTGCACCTATTGCTGGCTGCGGATGGTGTTTTCTATTTTTTCCTGGCGCTGGTCGACCTTTTATCGCACGTAGTACCCGCTGCGCGGAATTCAGCCACCGCTTCTAAGGCGGTGCAACTATTCCTTGGTATGTGACCATGTACACCAGAGAACCTGAACGCTGAGATCAACACCTACCCTTCCAATGCCACAGGATCTGTCTCTTTTGTTCCTATGCTGTCATACACTTCATATCTGGTCTGGCTGAGTCACAGGGAATTTATCACCTACCTCCCTCACCGCCACCAACCTGCAGTCAGATATCTACTTACCGGTGCTATTCCCGTGATTGTAGCGATCAATTTCGTGGTATCGCTCGGAATTTCTATTCGTAAGATTCGATTTATTTCTGTGGTTCTTGACTGATGTATCATCAGGGAATTTATCTTTGTCGCATGCCCAGTTCATAATCGACTTCAGCAACAAGAGCGAATCGGTATGGCTAGGTCTTGGACAGCTGTCACTCGGAGTGTATACGACCTATCAATGTTTAACTGCCTTCCTCGCTCTGTACCGGCTATTTTTAGCTTTTTTTGATCAGCAGCGCATCGACACCAAGCAGTCCGATGAGCGCCATTTTTTCAACGGCACTGGATGGATTACTGTAGGCATTAAGCTGGGAGCTATCGAGGGCATCGTTGGATTTTCATCGGGCGGCTTTGCTGTTCCGTTGTCCAGAAGAATCTTACGGCTGATTAGCAGGGTTTGCATCATTATCGGCTCATTGAAGGGGTGGGTTTTCTTCGGCACGGCGTTGCGCAATTCGCTAATATTCAATGCCTAGCATGGACGAAAATGAAAACTTTGAGCTCCTCAATAAGGAGTTGGTCTTGTGGCGTCGCGGCAAACCTGTATCGACCTCCCACTCCCTCATAGCCAATCGACGCATGAGCATTCGAACTTCACAATTCTCAGACCTGTCTCGCGAGTCTTCTGTAATTGAAAAAGATGTGGAAAGGGGCAAGAAAGATCGACGTGTAACAGTACACGATGAAGGTGGCGAAGCGCCAATCTTGCACATTCGCCTTTCTGCACTCCCTACTCCTAAGCAGGCTATCCATGCAGATGAGTCGAGGAGACAATCTGGCCGGAACACATCCGCGGAAGTACTTACATCCCGCAATGTTGCTCGCCTCTCAAAGAGCAACACACGGCGCCAGTCCGCGCAGCCCATCTTTGACGACATGAGCTTCGTCCTTGAGCTCACCCCCGATTCGCCCCCCGGTGTTACTGACAAGTACCTCGGGTCCAAGCTCGGTCAAGGATACGAGGATGACAAGAAAGGGTTTCCAGTTGTTGGGATCCCACGCCAGCCGAGTGTGCGTCGTGGCACTGCACAGCCATCTGGCGACGAGGACGGAGTTTCTGAAACTATGGTCTTCTATGCTAGCGATTTCATGGAACCCAAACCCACACCTCCGCTTTTATCCATCCCGCAGCCCGCGCTTGCGCGCGTGGAAGGACCCACGTCACCATTTACAAATCTTGCACCACAGCACGGCGGCAATTATCCAGTCCAGTTTCCCGTAGCACCCACGCGGACAGGAGTAACTATTTATTCGCCAACTGCACAAATGGATGACGAGAGCTGGGATACACCGCAACGCCAGAGACAGCTATCATCTCTTCACTTGTTTGATCGTGCAAGCCAAGTCCACAGTGATACTGTGCATTCTTCACAGTGGTCAACTATTGCACGTTCCCAATCGCCTACGAGCATACGAATTCATGGTGGTGGAACGGTAATCAGTCCACGATACGCGTCTGCCTGTCCTGACGGCGTAATGTCCCGGTCGAGCGAAGAAACCTTACGCGACGACCAGCACGGATTTGCAACACCAGCAGCACCACGTATCCAGACAGCGTTCAACAGAGAACAAGCTTTGCGGAGACTGAACGGGGAAGTAGGCCCATGAGACTTCAGACGGAGTTGAAGAAAGAAGAGTTCAGGGGCGAAGATAGTGTTTGGATCAGACGGCGACTTCTTCTTTGGTGACTACATTCAGCACCAAGATAATAATTTGATTTAAAAAAAGAAAGCTACCTTCAGAATCGGATGGCCTTCCTGTATTATTGTTTTCTTTACCCCTCCGTAACAATGTTTCAGACCTGTATTGATCGAAAGGGTTGTTATGGGTAAAAGGCAGAAGCCAGCATCATTAGATAAGACTGTGGGTACAAGAACCATGCAGCGCAGTACTAGCTAGTTCTGCTCGAAACAATCAGTCTGTGAAAACGGGATGTAAGGCTTCGCAACGGACCTCTGGTATCCTAAATATCGTTATTTCCTGGTCATCAAGGTCAGGTAAATTCAGACCAATGAAAAACGATACAGCATACCTGTTGCTTGAAGTACCGCCGATTCTCCTCATCAATGAGCACGAGATTCAGGTAGTAGCGCGTGCTGAACTTCTTGTTCACTTCACGGAACGTTGGTGTGAGATCAAAGCCACCGAGGAACAGTCGAATAGGGATGGTTTCCCCTAAGGGTTGGTCAGCAACGAGCGAAGAAACCTATCTGTATGTGCTCACCTCTAACAGGAGCACCATCCATGATTTCAAACTTTGTGATTGTTTCGCTCTCGTTGTACTGATTTGGTGGGGAACCAGTTGTCTCGCGTCGTATTATAGAAAGCTCCATATGCTTGATTTTGATACGAACAAGCAAAAAATATATCTTGCCAACAATCACGTCCTTCAGGTGATACCTGACGTTCTGGTCAGCACATCTGGTCAATTGTATAACAGAATATAACACACTTTGACTTGTTGTATTCAAATTCAATATGCAAACAATCCTCAATGCCGACCTCCATCTTGATGGAATTGTTACTGTCTGGAGGCATGCGGTATGAGTGCACCCAGATGTCTCTCTCCTTCGCAACATCCGCCATTCGCCTTACAACAGATACTCGTATAAAGTAGCTTTAGAAAAAGGTCAATTGACATCTGCATGGCAGGAGAGATACCGCACCGTAGTTTGACATTGATACCCTGGTAACTCTCGAATTGCTTCTCAACATTCTTGAAGAGGAAGTCGAAAGTCTGAGCTTGACGCAGGTCCCCAGGCGAGGCCAGTTCTTGAGATAATGATAAGAATTCATGATGGTGCCCCCGATCATAGAACAGCTCTGGAGCCAAATGACAATGAGATGCTAAGGAACCATGACAGATATGTGAACGCCCACCGATGCTGCCAACGAACTCAACCTTAATGCCCTCATGGGTCATTCGCTTTCCATCGCGAACGCGAATGGTAACCTGCAGCAGCGTGAGCATCTTGGACGTAATATCCGGCTAGATGCAACGCATACCTGCCCTGCTACTGAGTCTCCGTCATAGTAAACTGGACATGAAGCTGTGCGTTCCTTGTCAGTTTTGATGTCCACCTGCTTCCGCAGCTCCTCTCCTTCTAATTTGATGTCGACATCAACGGGGGATGCGAAAAAGTATGCCATTGACTGGGAAGTTCGGGGAGGAGGAAGTCACAAATATTTACTGCCTCGACTTGAACCACAAACAGACTAATGCCTAGCTATAGGTAGTATAGCTAGATTACCAAAAATTGGTGTCAGTCGGGCGCTGAAGGGGAAGAGTTCGGTTGTCCAAGCCGTTCGCGTTAGGCACAGTGACGAGGTTACAGCAGAAGCCACAGTGCAATTGCTTCCAAAGCAGGCATGTTATTCCCACGCATGCATAGACCCCTCTTTTAGGGGTCTTTGTAAATACACAGCAACACATCGAACAGCTTTGTACAGCACTTTCACTTTTCCTTCCTTACTTTTTCCACCATGTCCGACTTTGAAGGTGACTTTGATGACGAGCTCCTTGAGCTTGCTGGTGCAACTGAGAAAAAGCGCAAACACCAAGCATCAAGCTCCAGGGCTTCAGCAGCCAAGAAGCGCAGAACGGAGTGAGCCTTCTTCTTGATCCGGCTCACTACTGTGCTCATTACAAATCTCGGGGAATAATAGAATCTCAGATGACAGTGACGCAGAGGATGAGCCGGAGAGCGAAGAGGAATTGGAGGTTAAGTACCCGCTGGAGGGCAAGTACGCAAATGAGTCGGATAGGGAGCGGTGAGTCCCTCTCGAACACAAGTTTAAGTGTAGTTTTGACACCGCCCCAACCTATTGTCAATTTCTAGGCTACTGTCTATGCCTGAGATTGAGAGAGAAGAAATTCTTGCTGGGCGGCAAGAGGAGTTGATGCGAATACAAGACAAGCGAAAGCTGCATGAGATGCTTCAAGCACAGTCAGGAGATCCTGAGAGTGTTTCGAAAGCTGCAAAACGTACTCAGAGTGCTTTACGGTGCAGATGGCCTCTGATACTATTGTTTTGCAGGTCAACGTACTACCCGAGGCGCTACAAAAGAGAAGTCTCGCACACTTGATGAACTCAAGGCTAGGCGAAAAGCAAAGGATGAGAAGAAGCGTGTGCGTATGCTGACCATCAGTATACTCACGTCTCTTATATTCCAAGCAGACGAAGACGCACTCCCCCAAGAGAGATCGGTCCTCCTCACCCAATGACATGGACATGTCTTCGGGTGAAGAAGAGGATGGTCAAATAACGCGCTATGAAGAGGAAGAAGAGAAGGACAGGAAACTGTTTTCAAGGCAGCCTGATCCCGCGGACGAGCCGTCATCGCTCGAGGACCTCATGGGGTGCAGATTAACGCGGGACAAGCTTGCGAAATACTGCATGGCTCCCTGGTTTGAGGATTATGTGAAGGGTGAGTTCTGCAGCAGTCTATAAAATAAGCTTTGTGCTTAAGATCGAAGGTGGCTGGGTCCGGTATCTTGTGGGCCAAGACGAGAAAGATCAGCCACAGTACAGGATTTGTGAGATACAAAGTGAGTGTCAGGAACTATGGCGTGAATATTTTGTTCTTATTTGAGCCAGACCTCGGAGCAAATCTCACGAAGCCATACAAGATTAACGATATAACGGTGAACCAGACGCTCGAGTTGAAGCATGGCAAGTCGCTCAAGGCGTTTAATATGGATAAGGTGTCAAATGCTCCGTTTTCGCAGGTTTGTTTTCCGTTGCCATTGGCGTTTGCATTCACTTTATCGTGATCTAGCGAGAATTCGAGCGTCTAGGGAAAGTGTGTTTCGCAGATGACGTCAAGTTACCATCCAAGCGTGCGCTTGAGAAAAAGGTTGCGCAGATGTCTAAGTTGATCACACAACCCGTGACAGAAGTATGACCTTCCATTGCATTTTCAATATTTCAGTGCTGAACCGGGCCTAGAGCGACATCACCGCTATGTTGGCACGGAAAAGCCAGCTATCGAACTTGCCATCTGGTGCATCCCTTACGTTGCAACGCTCACGACTTACGCAGGCCAAGACCCTTGCAATTCGGCGACAGGACTATGATGAAGTTGCTGAAATTGACGCCAAGCTGGCAGAGCTGCCCGTGGTAGCTACTCCTGCTCGAAATGGAGGTGAAGAGTCGCTGAACGACAAACTCACGAAAGTAAACGAGCGCAATCGCAAGGCCAATTTAGAGGCAGTGCGCAAGGCAGAAATGTTGGAAGCCGAACGAAAACGAAGGGAACGCAAGATGAATGCCTCGGGCACCGCGACCCCAGCGGACCCAAGTGCGAGATTAAAAACTGTTCCGAGGTTGTTCAACGACACAATATCAAGGTTTGTACTCACACTATTATGGTCGATGTCACTTGGTCATCTGTATTGCCCCTGATTGCATCATGCATCGCTTCTCTGGCCATCAACTTCAAATTCGAATGGGACATCATATAGATCTGGAACACCGAATATAAATGGGACGGGTACGCCTACACTGCATGCCCATGATGCGGCCGGTGGACGATCAATATCGCCGCTCCCGCCATTAGCATTGTCTGACCCGCGAACAGGTGCGAAGAAGGACAAGGGCCTTGAAGTGTCTGTCATCGAATCGATAGAGGTCGATCTTGGAGATTTCTAGAGTTGTCAAATTTTGTTGGATTGTAATCGTCTTGCTATCGGGACTATCTGGGTTGTAAATATTATTGTTCAAATTATAGGCCAAACAAAATCTGGAAGTTGTACAAAAACGAATCATTGCCTAAAATAGCGAACCATTGGTTCCGCTATTATGTACATGTCACGTGAGACACGACACGTGTGGATGAGATTGCAGGATTGCGCACGGTCCAATTAAACTTCCGTTTTCGGACGATCATCTTCGACCAAGTGGTGGTCTTCGCATTTGCCTTGGTCGTTCTTGCCATCATCCTTGCTCGCTGTCGCCCATGATGACGGGCTCTCCAGCCTCACTTGAATCGTTGAGCTCTCCCTCTCCATCGCCGCCACCCCAAGAGGATTCGGGCGCCGGCTTGGATGCCGAGTCCGAGCTATCAGAACTTACAGACGACGAGCTCGTCCAGGAGTCTCAGTCGCCCAAAAAGAAGACCAAGACATTCATTGACGGAGATGTTGAAGATGGTTCACGTCGTCGGCAACCCCGTCGCGGAGGAAGAAAAAAGCGTGGAGGCCTGGTCCCTGCCCCGATGTGGGACTGGGCATACAAATCGAAGAACTCCAACTCAAATTCAAATTCGAAAAGCGAAGGAAGCGCGACACCTGGTGTTGAGGAAGAGGAGGAAGAAGAGATGGCTGGTCCGCCTCGAGCTATGGAGGAGGAAGAGGATGACGAGAATGAGGATGACCCGAGAGACGACCTCGACGGCGATAGCCCCGACGAGCCTCTTGAAGATGTTGACGTCAATGTGAATGGACATGCACAAGATTACGACGACGAGGACGGTGCTGCTGAGCCGCACAACTCCACTTCTAATTCGGCGGTGGACGAAGAACCAGAGCCCTATGCCTCTGACGAGGACGAGTTGGCACTTGTCCCTCCAAAGCGCCGTCGCCTCGACGACCTTGCACTCTCTCCTTCAAAGCGCCGTGGACTCCTTGCCCTACCAGACGGATTACACGAAGGAGAAGCTGACGGAGATGATGATGACGACCCTCCCGCCCCAAATGACCACAACCTTGAAAACGACACCGAATCTGAGGACAATGACGGGCCGCCAGATGCGGGCATGGACATAGACATGGATACTGAGGCAGAGCCACCCTCAGCGCTAGTCAAGACGGTCACAACTGTTCCATTGATTCCCATTGATATCACAGCTCCGCCGCCAGCGTCCGTCGCGCCCATCGCGGCTGCGGCTGCCTCACACTCAATCATGGCAGGTTCAACAGTAATTCACCCGCCATCTCCTACTCCGTCTGTGTCCTCTGTGTCTGGGTCCCGCTCACCCTCCTCTTCGCGTTCTCCGTCGCCCAAACCTGAGAATGGCAAGCCGCAGCGTAAGAGCAAACGAGGCAAGAAAGATAAGGATGAAGACGGCGACGCCACGACATTAACAGCTCCAGATGCCGAGTCTGCTCTCCATGAAGCGGAGGTGGAGGATGAACTAGACATGGAACTGGAATTGGAATTGCAGCCCGCTCACCGTGCCGAAGCTCTAGATGTGCTTGCAACTATTGAGTTGAAGTTTGCATTGTTGCGGGAGAAGGTGTATGTCGAAAAAATGGAGGGGCTTGCTTGGGAAGAGGCATTGGTATCAGAGGGTGTGTATGTTTGCCTACTTCAAACTCATCCATGCTGATGACCTCCTTTAGGTACCCACCCAGAGCTCATACATCTGCAGGCTGAACTGAACAAACGTCGCGACAAACGTCTTGCTCTTGCTTGCAGGAAGCGTGTGTATGAGGTTGTCTCCGCTAACAAACGGCGGAGGACAAACGAAGACGCGGTTTGGAGTTGGTGGAAGGTGCGTTTTATGCGCGTCTTGTCAGATACTCTCTACTTACATCGTGTTTGATGGCTTGACTTAGGTCGCACGAGATGACCTGCAAACAGAGATGATTGCCGAGACTAACCGTAAGCGCCGCAAATTGGAGCGCGAGCGCAGAGCTATCGAGAGACCTCCACCACGTAGGATTATTTTCTCTGGCTTGTGTCTGTATAGTTCACGAATGTTCTGTTCGCAGTGCGCCGCATTCCCAACGCAATCCCCGATCCACCTCCCGCACCCACCATTCGTCAAATTGCACAGATATTGCCTCTCACAACTTCCCGACGCCACATGCTGGCTACCGCATACCCCGACTTGAACGCCCTCCCTGCTACAGATGCGGCTACAGATCTCGATTATCTGCATCAGCACCGTATGCTGAATAATGCACGCATGGTCATGGGCCCCATGTATGGCGCACCTTCCATGGACGCTCTAGCGTTCCATGGTGGCCCAGATATGCGCATGCCACCCCCGCCCCCGCCACCTGTATTCCAACAACCCAGCCAGGGGTACCCATTGGGTGCACCAGGACGCCTACAGCGGTTACCTTCCGGACCTACCCCGGCACAGTATGATGGCCTCCCTCCTCCCGCATACGGCCCGGGAATGCCGCCGCCACCTCCTCCGCATTCAGAGCAACAATTCTTGAATACAGCACTACAGGATACCACGCGATTTGGAATGCCCAAACCAGCGGGCGGGATGGACTGGAACGCAGGAGCGGAAGGTCGACGCCGTGAGGAAGAACTGGATCGTGAGCACCACCATCGGCACCCGCACCACGCGCATGCTCCACCACATCACCATGTTGGCGGTCATCACCATCACCGTCACCACCACCACGTTGTGCATCACCACCACCCGCCCGAGCCGCAGCCGCAACCGCAGCCGGACATGATTAACCTTAAGCAGCAACACTGGAATAAGCACGGGAGCCGTCCGTCATCGACCCATCCACCTTATGAAGAGCGCGACCGACCCGTTGCGACGCCATTTGTATTGGCGCCGTCGCATAATAGTATTGCAGGCTCGACCTCGGGTCCTGGATTGCCAAGCAGGCCTGCGCCGTCGCCCAGGCATGGCTGGATGCATCAGGATGACCGTGAGCGCCCACCCCCGTTCCAGGCTCCACCAGATCGCTACCACTCCCCTGGACCTCATCGATACGCAGGACCTTCGTCAAGTCACCCTCCGCATCCACAATCTGCCCTATCCCGTCAAAACTCATCGGGAGTTTCCCCGCCTCGTGCCCGACCCCTCCCTCCTAGTCCGTCATCAATACCGCACCCCGGGTTGCGGTCGCCGTCACGATTTGAGCCTCATGCGTCTACCACTAGTAGCCCAACAGCGAAGCCCCGACGACCACCTTCTCCACCTCCAATGTCTTCGTCAAAGCTTGGTATGCCGCCTATGGCATCTGGGTTTTCTCCTCGGCTCGCGGGTCCAGGAGCACCCCCTAGAGAGATGGAGGGCGGCATGAATGGTGTCGCGTCGTTATTTGGTGGGGGGAGCAGAACGGCTTCCCCTCGTATTTCATACTCGCCAGCCACTCAAGGTCCACGACCTGCCCCATCGAAGGTAAATGCTATGCAAATAGTAGATGGACCCTGATTCTATACGTATACTTCCCCTTTCATCTTGTTTACTACAACTATATCACTTTGTTGGGCACTGTACATACTGCATTTTATTTATTTTTCCTTTTCACAGTAATCATGCCACGGAAACCTGGAACTTTGTATGTTTTCTCGAGTCTTGAATACATATTACAAAGGCCAGGATGGGTTTCGTGATTAATGTATTTATGGATCTTTCACTGCCCACTTGTGAGCAGAGCATCGGCCGAGGATGCACACCAAATGCACACTAGTACTGGATTGGTACTGGAGATATATAAGATAAGATAAGGTTGAGCTTGGAGGCCGTGACTCAGACCCAGAAGGCTGAAATGTCCAACGATCCCCCATCTCCCACACCCTTACCACTTTCTTACCTTGAGCTCGTAAAGATATGCGACAATTTTCGCCTACCACCTAACTATGGATCTGTTGACGTCTTTCAGAAGCCATCCGATACAAATTCCTTCGTCCCGTGGACACTCTCACAGTCTCCGGGAAGTCCTGCCATTGGGCTCTTGAGGCTTGACGTAGTAGGTCTCCTTCAAAAGGAGAAGCCTGGGACGTGGGTCATTCCAGAACCTCAGGCGGGGTGTCGCGTCAGCTTTGATCCGTCAATCAACACCCCAAGAAAGCGCACTGCAGTGCTGAAAGAGCTTTGTGAGCGCTGGCGCGATACTGGTGCATTCCCTGCGAGCATCGGACCACGGAAATGGCGGAACGAGATGTACCCTGTGTATAGAAATCCCTTTGGGGTGCACGATCACTATCCTGAGGATGATTCTGATGAGGGACTTGGAAACTACGCCTTTGAGATGGAGCGTGCTGCGTGTGCTCTTTTCGGTGTCGTGACGTATGGCATACATATGTCTATCTATCAAGGGATAGCGAATAGCCCACAAGTGAAGATTTGGGTACCAACGCGGGCCAAGACGAAGCAGACGTAAGTTTGTTCGGTTCATTTTCATAAAGCACATAGCTGAATGATCACATCAGGTGGCCGAGTTGGTTGGATAATAGTATTGGTGGCGGGATACCCAGTGGCATGCCTATCTTTGAAAGCCTTGTCAAGGAGTGCGAGGAAGAAGCCAGTATGGAAGCAGACATCGTCAGGAACCATGCGAAACCCGTCGGGGCGATCAGTTATTTATTCAGGTATCGGTCTGCCATGTTTTTGGGTGAATTGCAAAGTATAATCATGGGATGATTGCAGAAACAGAATGAACTTCTTGCAACCAGAGGTCGAGTAAGTGCTATCTGACTCTGTGGATGTGGATCTTAACGACACGGTCTAGATACGTTTATGATCTAGGGGTGCCACATGATGCTCCGTTCCAGCCCTGTCCATCAGATGGTGAGGTGGAGTCTTTTGATGTACGTCAATGTGTCTCTATTTCTCGACCGCGCCAAACAGTCCTATCGGATAGTTACTATCGCTGGATGAAGTGAAACAAAAGTTGCGGCAGGGACTCTTCAAGCCCAATTGCGCTGCCGGTGAGTGCTAACGCAAATGGCCTACAAAGTTTGCATTGAATCGACCCACAGTCCTCATCGACTTTTTTGTCCGACATGGCCACTTGACGCATGATGATGAACCCGATTATATGGAGATCGTCACAAGATTACATGGAAGATTTGAATATGAAAGATGGTGCCAACAGGTATGATGGATAAACATTTGTCGTGCCGTTACAGATACTTGTGTGTTGCTGTAATTCTGGGAGTGCGTTTGCACGTTGTATCCAAGCTTGCAAGACCTTCAAGTTGGACTGAGTAATTTTTATCACGTTGAAACATAACTGCATATCAAACGGAGGTGCATAACAACTGTTCATGAACGTTTAAACACCGTGCTCCCTTGAAGGTCTGTACTTAGCGTTTATCAGCAATTTTGATTGATTGACGTTGTTCAAAATCCTTCTCGCCTCCTTCAGTCTTTGCAGCAGCTTCAAGCTTTGAGTGGAATTGGTTTCGGTAACGTTCTGATGCATCTCATCAACGTATCTCATAGAACAAACCTATGGAACGGGGGCGATGCATTGAGGTGTGCAACTTCTAAGATCGAACGTGTACGGAGAACCTTATCCAGAAGAAGACCCCCTGATGCTGCTCAGTCGTGTGCCAGCAGAATGCGCTCGACAGGCATAGAACCCAGGTTCGAAAAGATAACATCATGTCTCATAGATGGGGGAAGAGCGGGCCAAGTTTCACGGGTAGCGCAAAAGGTCGGAACCTAGTCGGCGAAGTCTATGAAAAGCTGAATAAGTTTTGCCATATTGCGGAGCGAACAGGGGGTCGAGTTTACCTGGCCAGACAGTGTATATAAATCTAGCAGTTCAGAACTCCAATGGGCCGGTTCCACGTCCAACCAGTACGTGCCTCGTACGTCTGAATCACAATTCTTTGGCGGTCATGCCTGACCACTGGTTCACTAGAGGGTTAATGCTGTTAAACTTCGCCTTGTTCAACCGTGCGGTTGCACGGTCCTCCATCTGCCACAGGTAGACGTGGGATATGCGATACACCTCGGCAACTAGTTGCACCCAAATATGGCGGCATACCTGGTGATACCGTATGCTGGGCCCCCTGCAGGCCCCCTGCGCTTCCGTGCAACTGTGCCTCTGAACACAACACGTGAGAGAGAAGAGGCCAACGTCCAACAAGCAGTCAGTGGTCAAGCAACCTACTACCCTGACTCTTGTATTCAAGTAACATGAGAGGTGTGTGTGACCGCTGCCACTAGACCATCTCTCCGATGACGTTACCACGTTCGGGATGCAGAAGGAGCAGGATAAAAGGACTTCTTAGAAGTAAACATCCTACGGTGCCAAGGAAGGCCACGGAATTTTGAGCTTTACTGTGAATAAATTTCTACACCGAATATCCGGATAGTATTAGTGGGCACAGATGGCGACAACTTGTGAGGATGTCCTGCGCGGGTGGAATGGAGTGCGAAGCTTAAGAAGGGGGCAAATACAAAATGGCAATGCGTGGCCCAGGGACCTAACAGTTAGTATTTGTTTGAATTTGGTGGACCGTAAATGGACATGATGGCTAGCACTCCGACACCATCAATATTATCAGCACAGACAGTTACCAGCTACCGAAGCCGCACAACGAGCAGGTTATCTTTAGGACCAGTGGTTGCACCTGCCACAACAGTCTGTGGCCCGGGAGGACCCACATCTCGTGGTCGGTCTAAATCCATCCACTTCGAAGTTCGAACACGCAACCAATGGTCACGGCAGATAACCTGAATCTCGACGTGCTCGAGTTAATTTTTGCATTCATCTCCGGAAACGATCTCGTCGCTGTTTCGTCTGTTAGCAAGTCGTTCCTCGCTGGCGTTATTCCGTGTTTGTATGCCACGGTCTCTTTCACCGCAAAGCATGCTAAACGATATAGGCTCGGAGGAGGGGTAGGTCAAGCATTCGTGAAAGAACGTTTTTCTCACAACAATGCATCAGACAATGTCACCATTTCTCACCCTTCGCAATCACCCCGATCTAGCTGTTCATGTTCGTCACGTCGACATACATTGTGCACCGTTCATCGCGGTTGGACAAGTGCACCCAAACTTCCTTTCGGAAACGGCAGACGCGCTGCAGCTTTGCAAAAACTTAACATCATTTGTGTGTGGCCCAAGGATCCTCCCAGCCCTGCTCGGCTCTCTGCAGGGGAAGGAACGCTTGCAGGATGTGCACATCTATGCCGCATTCACAACGACGCAAGGGGAGATGCTGCAAAAAATGACAACGCTACGCAGCTTGACTCTGGACTACCCGACGTGGAATGTCATAGATTCACTGACGAGATGGGCACAGTCGCTACAGCGAACACTTGCGCACCTCACGATCTTTGTACGTTACTTTCACTTTTTTTCAACAATTCACTGAGGTTTGTTTAGATGTCTCAAGAAGTGAATGGCATATTTTTGGAAGGCTTGCTCCCGCTACTGCCCCGTCTTCGTGGGCTGCACGTCGTTGGATGTTCAAAGGCTCCTCACATGGCGGTCATCAAAGCTGCCACAACGCACACCCCATCATTGAAGGCACTTTCTTTCACGATATTCGTGCGTCTTTGCTTGATTGGATATCTTTGACGCTCACTTATTTTCGGCAGGAAACTACTCCTCCGCCAAACCTTTTCTGCACACCTACCATCACCTTGCCCGGCCTGCGGCATCTCGCCATTGACGTGCGCCCAACGTCTGATGCAACGGCTATGACAGTGTCATCGCTCCTTATTTCCCTAACCTCCCTGTCTACACTTGCTCTCAAATTTGCGGACCGTCAGCTCCCCATATGGAGCTCTGTCATTGATGCCATTGCTCCGCCCAGCGCTGTCACAGTGCCATTGAAACGTCTTGCTCTCATGGACTGTGCGGTCTCAATCGACACGGTTAGAAAGCTGGGCTTGAGGTGCAAAGATTTGGAAATGCTGGAAATACCGCTGCCAATCAAAGACATTGTACGTTTTCTTCTTCTTATATTCCAAACAAATCATCAAAGGAGTCATTCCAGCAAGCCTTTACTACAGCAATATCAAGTTTGAAAGAGTTGCACACTTTGACCGATGTTGGCGATGCCCACGCAAGCCACGGCCCGCGTGCGAGCTTGACAAGGAATGACGCGAGGTTCATGATGGAGTCGTGCCCGAGTTTAAAGACGATAGTGAGTGATGGGCGGATGTGGACGGTGAGCTCTTGCATTCTCCTTTGGTGGTATCCTTTGGAGTCGCACATTGAGCTGACTTTGCCCACAGGGACGTCCGGATTTTTTCCTCGGTGTGACGGTCACACCCCAGCGATACAAGGCTAATACCACACAACATTGGTTCTCACTTTGGAACGGAAATTCGAATTA
>QFEN01000448.1:30470-42547 GCA_003316125.1 Auricularia polytricha
GTAAGTTGCTATTCACCCCCGTCTTCCTGCAGGTATTGAGAAGGTTCTAGGCCATGCGAGTCGTCTTCCAGGGTTCGGTTTAGGGTTTATGCCTCGTTTGAATTGGATCCTATGCTTGGTAGTGGAGAACTCCTCCGCACAGTCGAGACCTCTGTTGGAGAATTATTGGACCGCAGTGAAAAGTCACATCGTCAGTAACGTCTGTTGTAGATCGCGCCTGACTGATATTAACGAGATCTCACAGCCATCATCTTTCAGCCTAAGGAGGGGGAAGTCGTATCCTCGTGTACTTCACTGTTCATGGCCGTTGCACAGCGACGTTCTTCTGAAGATAACGCCGCACTTCACCCCATCGCTCCCGTGAGTAATCAATGCATTCTGTTATTCTGATGTTGAGGGCTTATACTGTGCAGCTCATGTCCGGCGATATGCAAACATTAATACTGATGACGGACGCCGGACATCGTCTACTCGCACGATACCGCAGGACGCAGAACAGCTGGGATCTCGACCAATGCACAAGGCACTTTGAACGCGCCTCTGACATCTGCCCCATCAACCATCCCTGCCGCCCTGCCGCACTATCCAATCTAGCTATCGCAAGGTTTGTTTGTTGCCAAGCTAGTGGAACATATCCCGATCTCGACATTCCTATCTCTCTCTTTCAAGACGCCCTTGATTTGCGTCCCGCTGGTCATCCGGACCGGCCCATCACCCAGCTCCATCTTGCCATTGCTCTGTTGTCTCGTTTTGCAAAACGGAGATTCCAATCAGATGCTGATGCGGCTGAGAAATTACTGAGTGAAATTCTCGATGTTTGCCTCGCCAACAGCCACCCGCACAGGGCAGCTCTGCTCGCAATCGAAGCTTCTGCTTTGCACCCGACTGGAAGCATCGATGCAAATGATCATGGGCAGGAGCAGCCCGTTGTATCCATGCTTCCGTTATCGCTGAATCAACTTGCTCATGCAGTAGAGTGGTGTTCGCGAAGAGATGATCCCCACGTTTTAGATGAAGCAATATCCCTTCATTATGATGCGCTGGGATACTACGGCACCGCGCATGCTCGGAGAGGGCAATTGCTGGGTAACTTGGGTTCTCTACTGTGGATCCGCTTCGAGCGCCAAGGCAATAGCCAGGACCTTGGCAATGCCATCACAGTTCTCAGGGAAGCGCAGGCTTTGCACCCAGTCGGTCACCCAAATCGGTCCGCGTCATTGGTTAGCCTTGCGACTGCATTCCTCACCCGCTTCAGACACTGGGGGAATGATCAAGACCTAGACGAAGCTATCGTGCTTGAGAGGGAAGCACTGGCTTTGCGTCCAGTCGGTCACCCAGATCGGCCCCTGTCATTGAATAACGTTGCAACTACACTTACCACCTGCTTCATGTATCGGGGCAATGTCCAAGACATCGACGAGGCGATCGCACTTCACAGGGAAGCACTGGTTCTACACCCGGTTGGTCACCAAGATCGATCCACGTCCATGAGTAACCTTGCGTCTGCACTCTTCATCTGCTTCAAACACCGAGGCAAGGACCAAGACTTGGATGAAGCTATCGCGTTTTACATGGAAGCGCTGGCTTTGCACTCGGTCGGCCACCCACATCGGTCTATGTTATTGGATAACATTGCAACTACTCTCTCCACCCGCTTTGTGCGCCGAGGCAATGACCAAGACCTCAACGAGGCGATCACGCTGCACAGGGAAGGGCTGGCTTTGCACCCTGTTGGTCACCCAGCTCGGCCTTCGTCATTGAACCACCTTGCGAACGCACTCTTTACCCGCTTTGAGCATCGAGGCAACGACCAAGACTTGGATGAGGCTGTCACGCTTCACATGGAGGTGCTGGCTTTCCTCCCGGTCGGTCACCCAGATTGGTCCGCGTCATTAAATGACCTTGCGCTTGGACTCTCCACCCGCTTCCAGCACCGAGGTGATGGCCAAGACTTGGATGGGGCCATAATGCTTCATAGGGAAGCACTGGCTTTGTTCCCGGTTGGTCACCCAAATCGGTCCAAGTCATTAAATAACCTCGCAACTACATTGTTCACCCGCTTCAAGCACCGAGGCGATGACCAAGACTTGGATGAGACTATCACGCTTCACAGGGAAGCGCTGACTTTGTTCCCGGTTGGTCACCCAGATCGGTCAAAGTCGTCGAATAACCTTGCGAATGCACTCTCCACCCGCTTTGAGCACCGGGGCAATGACCAAGACTTGGATAAGGCTATTGTGCTTCACAGGGAAGCTCTAGCCTTGCACCCGGCCGGTCACGTAGATCGGTCCAGCTCATTAAATAACCTTGCAAGTGAACTCTTCACCCGCTTCCGGCGCCGAGGCAAGGATCAAGACTTAGATGAGGCCATCACGCTTGACAGGGAAGGGCTGGCTTTGCGCCCGGTCGGTCACCCAGATCGGTCCAGCTCATTAAATAGCCTTGGGAATGAACTTTTCACCCGCTTCCGGCGCCGAGACAACGACCAAGACTTGGACGAGGCTGTTGTACTTCATAGGGAGGGGCTGGCTTTGCACTCGGTCGGTCACCTAGATCGGTCCACGTCATTAAATAACCTTGCGATTGCGCTCTCCATCCGCTTCAAGCACCGAGGTGGTGATCAAGACTTGGATGAGGCTATCGCGCTTAACAGGGAAGCGCTGGCTTTGCGCCCGGTTAGTCACCCAGATCGGTCGACGTCATTGGATAATCTTGCGACTGGACTCTCCACCCGCTTTGAGCACCGAGGCAATGTCCAAGACCTCAACGAGGCACTAGAGAATCTTCGGCACGCATTAACAATGTTAATGCAAAATAGTCCCCGTCAATTAATGGTCCATCGGTCACTAGCCACCGTCTATCTGCTGGTCCATCAATCGGGATCCAATAGCATTGGCGAAGATACTGACACTGTGAGTCTGGATGCCGCCATGTATCATTTCAAGGCAGCAGCAAATATTGTCTCTGGGGGGTTACTATCCCGCCTGCGAGCAAGTCTAGGCTGGGCTTGTCATGCTGATCAACATACACATGACACTGACCTGGAGGCTTATGCAACTTCCATGCAACTTCTGGATGCATACATGTCTGCGACAGCTTCAGTTTCATCTCGTCATGATGCTATGAAGACTCTCCAACGCACACTTGCAGTTGATGCTGCATCATGTGCTCTTCGTCGTGGTGATGTGTGCCGCGCTATAGAGTTGCTGGAACAAGGCAGGACTCTCATCTGGACCCAGATGGCACGATTCCGCATGCCTTTTGACATCCTCCAGGAACGCGGTGATTATGCAGAGGCACTGATGAAGAAATTTCGAGACATCAGTTATCTCCTTGATAAACCTCCTCCAGAACGTCAAGACGGGACCCCAAGAGTCAGTGCAGAAGCAGAAGTTACCCGGTACACTCGTCTGGTAGAGAACTGGAATGAAGTCGTGGAAGAGATCCGGAAGCTAGAGGGCTTCTCTCGCTTCTTACTTCCCCCCTTGTTCTCTGATCTCCAAGATGCAGCTCGTGATGGGCCTATTATCATTCTTGTTGCAAGCGAGTCATCTTGCGATGCGATCATTATCCCGCACAAGAAGCCTCCGACCAGTATTCAACTCCCTATCAATCTAGACAAACTAGTGCGATTGGTGCTCGCACTCCGAGATAACATCGACAAAGAGACCAGTCCTAAAAAGACCCAGCCTGGGCTGATAAAAACATTACGGAAGCTATGGGATGACGTAGTCCACCCTGTGGTTGAAAATCTGGATAGATTTGCACGACGAGGTTCCCGAATATGGTGGTGCCCAACTTCTTTATTCAATTTTTTGCCGTTGCACGCTGCTGGCGAATACAAACGCGGTGGAAAGTCCCTTTCGCAGTTATACGTTTCTTCATACACTCCATCCCTTACCGCGCTGACCAGGGCTCGCAAAAGCAATGACGGATCCATGTCTGTGTCTTTTTCTGCCATCGGACAGAACCACCCTCCAGGACATTCACTTCCTTTGGAAGCTGTCGAGCCTGAGCTGGAATTGGTGCAGAGTCTCTTACCACCTCCCCCGACAGTTTTCTTCACCAAGGTCACGAGCGTTGAATCAACAAAAGCGAGAGTCCTGCACACATTGCAAGACAGTCGCTGGCTCCATTTTGCGTGTCACGGAACACAGAATTTCGTGGAACCCTTCAAGTCGGCATTCCTCATGAGAGACCAACCGCTTTCACTCCTCGATATCACACAAAGATATTTGTCTCAACATGAATTCGCATTCCTCTCTGCCTGTGAGACCGCAGTCGGTGACTTTACAACTCCTGACGAGGCGATACACCTGGCGGCTGCCCTACAGTTTGCTGGGGTGAAGAGTGTCATTGGGACATTATGGAGAGTCAACGATGCTACTGTGCGACGCTTGGTCGAGGCATTCTACAAAAACTTCTGCGGGGATGGCACCATGAACTCAAAAAGGGCCGCCCGAGCGCTGCATCGAGCGGTCCAGTCCTTGGCTTGTGACACAGACATGCCCTTGGACCAGCGCATCGTGTTCATCCATATTGGCCTGTGATCAATTTCGTGCGTCCTCCTCCTTTGTTAATGAAAGCGTGTGTCAGACGACTTTGCGTGTAGCATCCAGCTGTAGCTACGCGCAGCCTGTGGCCCAGGAATTGCTGCTGATATTTACTTCAGAGGATTGTATACCTCGCCGACATGTACATCTAATCTTCACTTCTATTTGTATTTCCTGGTCTGTCTCCTTAACCAAGGTGACCGCTTCTACTTAACGTGTGGGTAAAATCCGCCCGTGAAACTTCTGTGGCCTGGTGTATTACAAGACGGATGCGGTTCACTTCGCGGATTCGTAGGGGTATGGTAGGTTGCGTTTTTGCAATGTATTTATCACCACAAGCTTTGTAGACATTTCAATTTGAGCTGACATGGGATGAGGGGTTCTTTTGTTGCTACCTGATCTTGAACCGAATAGCAGATACGCCATTTGCAAAACTTGAGAAGTATGCCAGTATTACACCAGAGAACCTCTGGTTCCCCATACAAATCAGTCAAAAGCGTTGCCCACGGGAGCCAACGGGGACTCGAAGGAAGTGGCAATCGTCTCTCTGGTCTCCATGTCAGGAGGAGAGGAACGAACAAGGTAGTGTCATACACCCCGAAGTGGAAGTCTGGAGGCATGGTCACGTAGGTTCGGCTGCAATGTGTTGATCTATCGCAGCCTGAGTGCTTAGACTCGTTGGGGTATTAGAAATCCAGAATGCGGACCAAAACTAGAATGGCGATTGAGAAATAGTACGTAAGTATCAAACTTAATCAATAACTGTGCCACTGGGAGGCCGATTCCAAGCCTAGCTCGAGCTAGGAGCCTGAAGCAGGCTAGTCTCTCTACCCAGGGATCAGAAGAACAGGTTTAGTAGTATAAGCGTACGTACGTGCATCATGTTCCATGGCGGAATGGCTCAAGTATGGAAACCACTCGTGAGGGAGATTAAAGATACCGCGAGAAGGAATGTGTATGTTTCAGAGCGTATATTCCATGTTGACGCGTTCCATGGGATAACTCGAAAGCGCATTTAAGGCACGACGAAGACGTTGTAAAAGCAGGTAAGGGTGGTCAGATGACCCAAAAAGGTCCTGCTGGTACAGATCAGACATAAAAACGTTAACTTTGCTAAAGGTACCATGAGTCAGCAGGTAGATAAGAACAACAGAAGCCATATTTAAGAATGAAAAAATAGCTTTACTGCATGTTGCAAGTTTACTGCCCATAATTGCCACTGCATGGCCATCGATGTCGTCGTATGATAATGTGAAGGTGCCAGAGAACCAGAGGAAACCGTGACACTCACTGGCAGCAAGACAATTGCAAAGGCTTCCGTTTTCAATACGAACAAACAATCGCCAAAGGTAGTTTATGAAGTTGAAGTCGACTTCATCGAGAAATTAATTACCTTCAGGCTCCATGACTTTCTTCTTGCGATATTTGCTGTTAGTTCTTCTCAAACTATTACAATGGGCACCTTTACTGGCGACCCTGGATCCTTTCAGTTCTAACCGGTGCATCGACGGAGACTCTACGGTCCTCGAGAGACATCACTTCCTGTGGCCAAATACGCCAGAAAACTATCTCCCCGCCGTGTTCGCTTCAAGCAACAGAAGCAGTCGTGCGTCTGCTCTTGACCCCAATTCCCCCCCGTCATCCTCTGCTTTCACATATGCACTCTTGATTTCCCAGCACAAACACTACTTATCAAACTTCGTGGATTCTCTAGGTCAGGTTGTACTCCAGACTGTAGTTTTATCTACTGACGTTGATATCAGCTCTGCTATACTCTGAACAGTTGATTTATTTCAACAGTGGTTTTCGCAGCATCCTGGTCTTGGTTGCGCTCAACCTTGGCCTCCTAAGCCTCTATTATGTTGCTCGTCTCCAGCCTAAAAGAAATATTCGTCTACTGGTCCCATCGTGGGGCAGCCTCAAAAACATTTTTCATAGTGTCAACCAATCTCTAAATCTGGCGACTTCTCGTGAACTATCTGGGACCGGCGGATTTACAGTTAGGATCGAGAGCGTATGCACCATTCCCGACCAAGCAACGTACAACAGCGATTCAAATTTTCTTGCTACAAAACAAGACCTCTTGCGAGCTCCCAACAAACACACCTTGCGCGAGGATCTGGACAGTTCCGAAGTTCGTGGTGCAACCTCAAACTTATATAACAGTCGATTTGTACTACCACATGAAACAAGTAACGATCATAGCGATACCGAGCGCACACTGAATCATGAGTCTGGGTCCTGTCACCATCTAGCGTCCCTGCACGTCTCACCTTCCCTCAAATCCCTGGGCTCTGCGGGTTTTGAACCAGTCATCTGCAATGCTAAGCCTTCAAACCCACACCCGCTCCCACGTCCGATGCATCTCGTCTGCAACTCCCCGCCACTGGCTGAGGCTGTATCCCATGAAAGAGAACGAACGCACGATACGCGTCGGCCAGCTCGCAAGCGTGATGGTGCACCTCACAACGGCAACCTTCAAATCGTTTTACAAAGGCCCAATTACGGCGGGCATCTCTCTGTCTCGAGTAGCCAAGCTTCTTTGTCATCGATGGTTCCTAAAAAGCGAAGCTGGTCTCACACGGCTGCGCTCGGTGCACTGGACAATTCTGATCTTGAGGAAGACGGTGATTCAAGTTTCGAGGAAGAGTCTTTCGGCAGGGAGTCTCCAGGGGATCAACTAGCTCTCGGATTATCTCTGCTGCGATCCAATAACAAGAACGAGAACCATGTTACATTGCGTCTTTCACCGTCAACCTCCAGACACGATGATATCAAAGAGCACGATTCTCTTTGTCATTCAGAATCCACAGCTATGCCATTCGATATGCACCGCCGGAGTGCCAGCACGCCGGCCCCTTCTAGCAGAAGCAGCCAGCATTCGGTTGACCGGGAGGACAGTCCATCAAGTGGACCAGAACGCAAATTCGACGGACCGGATTCATTTTGGGAAGCAGCTGTACAAGAAAGATTGAGAGTCACTGCCACCTTTACGGCTTTAAAGCCGCTCAAACCGAACTGCGCCAGAACTACGCCGGTCGACCTGTCTCAAACCACCGCCACTGATGGTGAACAGCCCGACAGGAGCCCTTCCAGCGGGTCCGCAGCTCGCCCGCCCCCTTGGACTATTGTTACGCGAAAGACACCGTGCGCCCACAGTTCACCGCGACAGCTCAATTCCGGTGAGGTGCGGGATCAGCACGCTGGCGGTGATTTCGTACTAAAGCCAGGGACGCTAGGGCTGGCCTCCAATCAAGCTGACAGGTATGTCAACCTGAAGTTGGGATAACCATGGTTCCCTGATGAACGTCGATGCAGCTTCCCTGGATTGGCCCTACGCTCGGGGGCGTATGCAAAGTATGTTCCCCCGCAACGACGTGTGGCTGGCGAGCTCGTCTACACTGTCTCACAGCGGATAAAGCCCACGCCGCGTCGTTCAGAGCGCGTGAAAGTTGGATCTTGGTCACCTATGCTGGAGACGAGATCTCGTTCGTCTACCTTGTCTCCTTGGAGTCCGTTCGCACCACCCGAATTTCTCTCCCCCACTTCAGAAGCAGTCGCGTGGAAGCGTGGTGCCCTTTTTTTGCCCAATCCTCCACCAGACGAATTCGCACATATTGATGAATTGGGAAACGAGAAACCACGGTACGCAAGAGAAAATTGCAACACGACAGACCCAGAGGACTGGTTATCAGGCTCCGTTACGGAAAATCATGTTACGGGGAAGCGGACGGTGAGAGATAGTGAAGGATCGCAACTGAACGTCCACATATCTCCGCAAAAGCACTGCCATGACCTGCGGAAGAATGGTCACCGCCGATGTGAAACGTTCAGAACATGATGAGGATGGAGACCGCGATGGATTCTGAGTCTTTCCCCCTTGAATGTTACGTGAATGTTGATGTATTTATTTCCTGTTTTCCCTACGTATTTGATTTGTCCAGTAACCATATGGTAGTTCTGATTGTTGTCGACTCGTTCTGTATCATGGGCGACATCTGGCCGTCAAGTGCCCACACGATGCCCATGCTGTCCCAGGCCCTAGGCGTTCACACCACGCAACGTTTAAATAAGGTATGACTTATGGGGTTCGAACACTTGCCCAGGTGCAAAGTTTCATGTGACAATATTTGGTACTGCCCTATAGAGAATTTGAACGCGGCCATCACCGTTATCATGCACGCCACCTTTAGAGGTGCAATTCAAGGATGTACTCATCCGAAAGTGAAATGCTCAGGCGCTGTACCGGACTCAGGTACTTGTCTTGAGTGTTTCTACAGTGTTTCACATCCGACTGAATCAGGACCTTGACGTGATGGTGCATATAATAAGACAGTGCACGGAGCAACGAACCAATACTACATACCCACTTTGAATTCAACAGAATCAGGTGGTTGCGCCACCGCTTATCGTCATCTTTGCCACTTCGCCATCCGCATCTTGGATCTCTACTTCTATATCCTGTGCAGTGCCCATGGGGTTACCTTCGTCGCTATCATTGACATCATGATGGCTTGCTCCGTCGAGCTTCATCTCCTGTACAAGCCACCTTGCGCCCTCATCCCATCCAATCATTTCAGCTTCACCCAAGGGTGATCTTCCTGCGGCATTTTTGATGTCAATCAGATCAATCCCGGGTCCCCCTGTAAAGTGAACCAGTTTCTGTGCTACTTCAAGATGCTGGTTTAGCGCTGCCCAGTGCAAGGCAGTCGAGCCAGCGCTATTTTGCACAGACAGGATGGAAGGGGAGACAAGAGGAAGAAGATAATCCAGCATGTCTACAAGACACCTTACGAGAATCAGTTTTGATGGTGTGGGTAACGTGATGGCATCGGTGAGATTGCGTCTCACCTATGTGTCCATTCCCGCATGACATGTGTAGTACGGTGTTTCCGTTATCGTCTTGGACGCTGGAGAGAGCATCTGAGCCGAATTTTGTGACAAAATCCCGTACTTCGTCGAGATCATCATAACGACATGAGAGGAGAAGGTTTTCCTTGTCATCGTCTGCAGGCATTGTAGTCATCGTGAAGGATTTAGAAAGTGTTAGCTTCATCAATCTACGTTGCAGCCCGAGATCCGACGGCCCGGCGGTTCGCCAATTCCCAGTGAAAATTTAAGTTAAGCGAAAGCATGAGTTGACTGATACTGTCCGACCACAATCAATGTCATGGAAGCGGCACTGCCAGTACTGCCGGTGCTGCTCGGTACCGGTTTGGTTTGCTTGAGCTCACTAGATACCTGTGCTGATCGCAAACCAATACTCCCGGTTTGTTACAGGTACTACAAACTTGGCATCTGTTGGAGTCCCACCAAAGTCCACTCACCATGTGTTCCTAGCTATCCCGTGGTCAACCGGAACGTGCCACAACGGGCGTTGAGACGATATCATATATGAACGTATTCATTTCTCAATATGTCACCTTTGTCCCAAACAGACCCGCGTCTGTTTCACGATCATTTCGCCGTGTGGAATTCATGTGAGAGGCACTCTCAAACTATATACTTTCGTCTCCTCAACAATCACGACTAGAGCATTTATCATAACTCTCCGCAACTGAGCCACAATCTCACACCTTTCTCCTTCTCTGTGTCTTCCCACTCTCCTCGTATCTATCATGGCGCACATGAGTCCAGCCGTTCACCTTGTATGGGCAACAATCACAACCATGGTCTGTCTTGAGTTCAAATTTTCGATGGAGGAAATACTGACTTCCATATGGTATAGTTCGAATTCTTCTTAGTTTATCATCTTTGGTCCTTTGACCAGTTTAAATGCCTCAAGTTAGCGATCCAATTATCGCATACAAGATTTGCAAGTCTCCTAAGTACATTTGTATAGGTGGAACCATGGTCCCTATTCTGGCGCATTCAAGCGGGTCATGACGGTGCGTCACGGTTTCCCTTTTTTCTATTGCATTACACCGGCCTCACACAATTTCACAGTATTCCTATTTAACCAGCATTCCGTTAATCGTAATCTACGCTATGGGCTTCTCCATTATCAAATACAGCTATGGCTTCACTGCTATTCCTGGCATGGGCAGTGAGTGAGCCCAATTGGCTACTTTGACATCTCCCACTTACCAAATTTTTAAAGTCACACCCACTCCATACGAGCTTTGGAGTGACAGTGCACGAAGCGCAATCCTTCCTCTTTACCTATGTTTTTCAGTAGCTTGGGGTCTAGAGATGTGAGTATGCCCAACGCGTATTCGCCAATGTCAGCTAACGTTTCGGTCGAGGGTAACGCACCTAGAAGGTTCATTTTTCACGCCTTTGCTTCCTAGTCGAGACTGAATTCACCCACCGTAGAGCTATGCTTTTGGCTTTTCCTTGTCCATTCTGGCTCTGCGAAACAGGATTGGTTCCGCAGCCTGTATTTCAAGACATGGGCGATCGGTTCTGTACTCGCAGTCATTTTTATGCCCCTTGTGACGATTTTCACGCGGGAAGACCCCTACAAAGTCTGTCATATGCATGTTTGAATACTGGGCAAATTTGTAAACTGTGACTAGTGCGAGGCATATACGATCTTGGCTGGGAGTCTCGGGAGCTTGTGTCTGACAATATGGTTTCTTCCGATTTTGTGGATATTCCCCACATTCCTCGAGGGCTTGGTTAGTCCATTCCGATCGTCATGAGTGAGCCAATATGATTAACGTCTTTCAGAAACAGGCCAATGTTGATACGAATACGATGGTTCGGCTCACAAAGTTTCACGAGCTCAACGTAAGTTTCGCGCAGTTGTACTATCATTGCTCAACTAATGTGTGGTATATGGAAGTGTATCCGGATCTTCTTTCGCTTTCTCTTCACAGTGCCGCTTGTGATCTTGGGCATCGATGGTGTCAGACCGCATCAGCACATCAATGATAAGATGTGCGTGCGTTATGCCCCTGTATGTGGATTATGCTAACTGTCATCTAGGTTTCCCGTTGGTAATGCAACTTCACCGTGTCCAGCAGGCTTGAGTCATTAACTTATCCTTCCAATCCTTCCAATTAGACCTATTGGGAATGATTGCGGTCATAGGTTGTGTCGTATCCTCTGGGATCACTCTTCTCGTGCGTTGTTTATGGATGCTAGTTGTTTGATTTGATTCGAACGAGCCTCAGATATTCTTCCCACGCTCAATCAAGAGGGAAATGGCCAATAGGGAGGCAGCTCGCGAGCGACTCCCTGATTCAAACACGTCTGGAGAAGACCTTATGAATGAGCAGCGCGAAGGTCAACATGTGTCCGCATATACATTGCCTCGCTATGAGGCAACAGATCCGAGCCGCTCGATACGAAAATTGGTAATCGAAGAAATGGAAGAAGAGGAAAATCCAAAATATGGGCTGTACGAGGCATCACCGTCACTGAGCCTGCACCCAAATCGCAGAACGAAGGATGGGGACGTGGAGCTGGGGACTGTCTCTACTCACACGGACGCTGCTTTGTCGAGAGCTATACGGAAGTCGAATGTAAATCACATTGTGCATGACTGGCGATCACCGCTTGGTAAGGGCTCTTGTTATT
>QFEN01000449.1:0-24740 GCA_003316125.1 Auricularia polytricha
GACTCATCACATGTAAACAGCCTGTGTTCCTTTGGTATATATGCAGCTGGGGTTTGCACTTGAGTGGGATATTTGTGACAAAGAGATGATCATCAAAGACGTGTTGGTGCTTTTGCATATCAATATCAATAATGATGCATTGATATCACAAGTGTCACATGCTTTACTTTTTTTCTTTATGTTTCACTCATTTAGTTGATAACTTCCTTCAACACGCGTGTTTCATTTAATGGAGTACCTAGGTATATTCTACGGTACCCAAAACACTCCCCTTCCAGAATCGGCATAAGCCCCTCAAGTGGATTTGAAGTCTCTGTCGAGAACCTCAGAAGCGGTCGCCGAGAAACTTCGGGTGGCTGTGAATTAAAGTTTTTTGCTTACTTAACGAAGAGCTGTATATTCCGGATTTTGCGAACGCACGCCTCTTGCGCCGCTGGGCTCCCAATATTATGATACAGCAAAGAAGATTGACAAATATGAGCGAGAATACTCCACGATCGACACACAGTGACCAGACGACCTGAAGCTACTCACTGCGGGTACCCGCGCACGATTTGCTTGGTGCAGGCCATTGATTCCGATCACCTGCCAGTGCCTGATGTCAGTGGTGCGTGATGGTCACAACTTCTTTGAGTGGAATCAGAACTGGCGCTTTATAGATGCGATGTCTTGTCTTATTTCCAAGCATGAGAATGCAATGCATGGCAGGACAACTTACACAAGCCGAGTCAGAAAAGAGCAAGAAGCTCAAGACAAGTCTAATTTCCGCTTCTCATTATAGGAAACAAGACAAACGCTAGCCCAACTCTCAAATGGGAAGTTAAGAACGTAAAGATATAGCAAGAGACAACGAAGTCGCAGCAAAGAGGATTAAACGGATATCGAATCAAAACTTCTACGAACGTTCGCCACGCAGGCGTCGGGCAAGAGCAAGGTCCTTTGGTTGAATAGTCACACGTTTGGCGTGGATAGCAGCCAAGTTGGTGTCCTCAAACAGCGACACAAGATACGCCTCAGCCGCTTCTTGCAACGCCATTACGGCCGATGATTGGAACCGGAGGTCGGTCTGCGACATGATTGTCAAATGAATTCAATGTGATCGATTTACATAGATTTTCTGACCTTAAAGTCCTGTGCGATTTCGCGGACGAGGCGTTGGAAGGGAAGCTTACGGATGAGTAGCTCTGTCGACTTTTGGTAACGACGAATCTCACGAAGGGCCACGGTACCAGGACGGAAACGATGAGGCTTCTTGACACCACCAGCAGGCTGAAGGAAGGAGGTCAGGTGGATTCAGAAGTTCATGAAGGAAGAACATACTGGATGGTGAATTGGAGCCTTTTTGCCGGATTTTACCGCGAGCTGTTTTCGAGGAGCCTTACCTGATTGCGAATGAGCTTGAGTGGCAGTGGACCGGAAGAGCTGCCGCGACTTACCGCCTGTGCTTTTGCGGGCAGTTTGCTTGGTGCGGGCCATTATCGGACAGAGAGTGCAGATGCTTGGTATGGGTGATGGTCCTGGGGACAACCATGTTCAAGTTATTGCAAGCTTTATAGAATCGCGTCGCGTGATCACGTGCAGTCTGAGTCTTGTGCTGGAGTCCACATAAAGTGGACGTTCATTCTAATAGCACTGTTCACTGTCAGTTCCGGTGTCCCATTGTGTCTTGTGTCAATGTCTGTTTAAATTCATGACTGTATCTCCCCATTGTCAGAAAAAATGTCAACTTCCTTTTTGTTGGCAATCACGAGTCCCTTTGACGTGCTTATGGGTGTTTTGCGAGACTTAGTTAATCAACTTAAACATATTGCTTGTTATGGTTCACCACACCTTGTCCGAATCTTCACGCCTCAAATACCAGAGGAAAATATGTTGCAAGTCATGCTGCAAATAAGCACACAACGGGGTGTCAAAAGTAAAATAGATAGAAATACAGTAAGGTACACCACAGATACGAATAACAAGATGTCAGCTCTATGAACGCTCCCCACGCAAGCGCCGTGCGAGAGCAAGATCTTTTGGTTGAATAGTAACGCGCTTGGCGTGAATAGCAGCCAAATTCGTGTCCTCAAACAACGAGACGAGGTATGCCTCAGCGGCTTCTTGAAGAGCCATCACGGCAGATGATTGGAAGCGCAAGTCAGTCTGACGAACAATCAGACGAGGATTACAGTGACACAAGAGCAAGTTACCTTGAAATCCTGTGCGATTTCACGAACAAGTCGTTGGAAGGGTAGCTTGCGGATAAGCAGCTCCGTTGATTTCTGGTACCGACGGATCTCACGAAGAGCGACGGTACCGGGACGGAAGCGATGAGGCTTCTTGACACCACCAGTGCTCTGAGAAAAAACAAATATTGTAAACAGAGTCCAGACGATCGAAGGATTTAACGCACTGCTTGCGCAGTCTTACGGGCTGCGGACTTGGCGGCCAATTGCTTACGGGGGGCCTTGCCTGAAAGTTAATGAGCTCGAATTCTTTGTCCTAGACCCACAACTACTTACCTCCAGTAGACTTGCGGGCGGTTTGCTTGGTGCGGGCCATTATTTAATCAGGATGGGTAATTGAAGAACAAGCGATAGTTGGTGTTGGTACAGGAATGAGCAAATGCCTGCCATGACCTATATACAGACGCGTCGCGTCACATCACGTGTTTCCCGCGTTCAAATCAACGTCCCAGATACGGTAATTCAGCACAGCCACACGCCACGGTATATAACCAAGTTCACAGTTGATTGATGTGCTCCTGTATCTCCCGCCTCGTCTCGTCGCAGCACAGTAAACTCACACACTTTTCTACACTTCACTTTTAACTCTATACAATGTCTGGCCGTGGAAAAGGTGGAAAGGTGAATCTCAGAGCCGGCGTTTTTTCGTTTCAAGTCTGACATATCTTGAAGGGTCTCGGAAAGGGCGGTGCCAAGCGTCATCGCAAGATTCTTCGTGACAACATTCAGGGTGAGTCATTCAGCGATTCCTCCCCTTATCTTTTGTCTAACTGCCATGCCTAGGCATAACAAAGCCTGCCATCCGTCGTCTTGCCCGTCGTGGCGGTGTCAAGCGTATCTCTGGTCTTATCTACGAGGAGACCCGTGGTGTCCTCAAGATCTTCCTTGAAAATGTGCGTGCATGTGCTCACCGAATTAAAGTATCCATGCTCATGTCTTGTTGTAGGTCATTCGTGATTCGGTAACATACACTGAGCACGCAAAGCGGAAAACTGTCACTGCCCTTGATGTGGTCTATGCTCTGAAGCGCTCAGGGCGTACTCTGTACGGTTTCGGTGCATAGATGTTTGAGGATTTGGCTGCAGCTTGTTGTATTGTATATGTATTATTTTAATCATATTCCCTTGTCTTATGGATCTGGGTCGTCTGACCCGCAAATAATTCAGTCTTGATTCTAACAGTAAGACTACAATAAGGTAACTTCAACAGTACACTATCAGTTAGATCGATATGTACGTGTCAGGTCGTACGTGTAATCGAAGGGTGTTGGGTCAAGGGGATATCTATTTCGAGCTAGCTGTCGAGTGGATAATAGAGCATATTTGCGATGGTAGCTGCGCTACGAACCACGTCCGAAACATACATCCCTCCACGTAATACAAGGCAATTGTAGTCAGGTAAGCCCGCTCGAAGGACGGCTCGAAATTCCAGACAGGTTGGTGCGGCGGAGGGACTGGTTTTCTATTGTTCATTGCCAACGTTAAGAAGCCGCATTTAATCTTCTGGCATCTTCTGGCATCCCCTGTGAGCAAGTAATCGAGTGGTCTGTCCTTGCTCAGGAGCTTTCCATTCTCATACTGAAGGGTGACCCATATGAAGACCCACATGAACGATTCAGCAACGTGCTGGTACAATTGCTCCACTTTGCCTTTGATGGCCGCCTTCGTGACAAGGTCAATCGCCATGAATGGTACCATTCATGTGCGCTCATGGCCGCTGGACTCATTTTGAGACGACGACAAGTCGCAGTCGTTGATGACACCCATCACGTCTGGGTTCCGGTAAACCATGAGATTGCTGGGGCTGACGTCATAATGATGGACGTCGCTTATCCAGAGGATACGATGGTCTGTTGTCGCAGTCATTAATGGACAGTAATAAGCGCAATAAGAAAGACATTTACAGATTACCACTAGCCACCACACGCGCCTAAACTCTTTCTCGCTCAGATTCGTCATCGGCTGAAGTTTCCAATATACGTGGATGTTCGAGATGCGAGTGCATCGTTCAGAGTCGTTAATCTCTAGCCCCCTTCTGAGTTTTGCCGCGGATGTCTCTTCAACTTGTTGGAACCAGATCATCTCTGGGGCGTGCCAGCCGTCCACCTGTGGCTCGCGCTGTACAATCTCATGCACCGCATTGAGTATACCAGGCTCACTATGGCGCGAGTCATCTGGCCAATGGAGCTTGGTAGCCAGGTCATCGGCGTTGTTATGATGAGGGTGCAATAGCATTTCACTTTTCACTGGGAAAATGGTGTTCGTACGTTCGCGCAGCCCGAAATGAGCCCTGTGCTTGTCAGACTCCAGGTCGGCCGTCCTGAGGGTACCACCGTCGATGTGGATAGTGGGAGATAATCCAAGCTTAAGCTCGAATACCTAGCTTATAAAGGACCTGTTGCAACTTGAGCCTCGCATTCGCTGCATAAGGCTGGGGGGCGGCATCCTGAACGAGGTTGATGCCAGCCAGAGCATCGAATGCGTAAGTACTGCTGGTCAACATAGTAAGTATCGCTGGCTGGCAGCCTGAAACCGTGCCGTACTTACACCTAATATCACCAACAGCTCACAGCCACTCTAAACCATTATGGAAGGAAGTATTTGCAATACTGCATCTCCTTCTCATCCAGCGTAACGGTCATATATAATAGTTCGTGTTGTTTTGATGCTTTCTGCGATGCTCATTAGAGCTTAAATGATTAGAAGCATGCTTCTTGCACGCACATTACGTTTGACCCTGGACTAGGCATCAGTATTAATGATTATTGATGAGCTTGTTGCCACAATCATACCGGTTGGCGAATAAGCACAGCCAAGTAAAATACATCATCGTGGCAAACGCATTGATAAAAACTCGACCGTTGCGGAGCAATTAATTCCGAAAATCGCGATGCCAGGGGCTGCCTTGCCCTGCCTTGCCCTGCCTTGCCCTGCCTCGCCTTGCTAATTATGTCTGAAGACATAAATACACACTGCAGTAGAAGAGGGGCATGGTGAATCGTAAAGTTTGGTGCATACACGATGGTTAGTGGCTTGTGCTCCGGTAAGTGTAGATCGCCCTAAGCAGTGAAAGCCTGAAGAGGTGAGTGTATGCACGTTTGCATATGGCTGACCCCTAGGTGGCCCCGCGCCTGAGAGGGGAGTTGGTGCTTGGTTCGCGCTGTCGGCTGTGGGAGTGACTGCTTGGTTTTGGGGAGGGGATACGTCACCGAGCTGTGTTGTAGCCTCTCCTGATCGACAACGTAGCATTAAAGGTGCGGTAAATGCTTCAGTCTCTGCAGTGGTACGTTCGGTGGAACCCTTCGCACGGAGAGCGTCTCTCTGCACTTTGGCCTAGACACAGCACGATCCATAATCTTGTACATTGGTGGTTATGTTCGTTGACGGCGCTACCGTATATCACATTCACGGCGTCAGAGGGTATGTATGGCAAACAGATTCCGCTGTTGCAGTAGCAGTCCCCTTCTTCGTTCTGAACATCTCGAGTTGACTTCTGACTTTATAGCCACATTCTAGCACATTCCCATAAGCTTCAAGCGTCGTCAGTGGTACGTCAGTGAGTGATCTCGGTGACTCAGCGAGTGGCTAGAGGGTTCTATGTCTCAAATGAGTACCCTATGGCGCCGAGAATTTTCGCGCATTTTATTCTCGATGAGGGAAGTGGTTTGTCATGCCTGTCGGGGATCAATTCCTAGCTCCACAGACGAATTGGGGGAAGGAGCGAAACCGAACTACGACGACCTTGGTGTTTCGACCGTCTGGTCTGCAAACGACCCATGTGTTACATGTTCATATACCACACCCATGCTGCCCCACTAACGCGACACTGCCACCTGCCATACGAAGCATACAGAGAAAAATCACGGGCTTACCGAGTGGACCAAAATCCACAATGCTCTCAACCACTCCTTCGATTCACTAATGTGCGGTTGCTGAAGACGCGGGTGCTGATGATGAACTTTTACAAATAGGACATCTGTGACTCTCCTGAGGTACAAATTTAAGGCCGGCTCCCCCATCCCAAATCACCCGTGCGGATGTCCATTTACTCAAAAAAAAAATTGGACTAAGTGTTGATCCAGGGCCCTTGACCGAGCTGGAGAAGGGTCGTGAGTTGAAAATTAGAAGATTAGACCTTTGACTTGGGGGCACGAAGGTAAGGGGAATGTCGTACTGTCCGACATAGAGTATATTGTCTCAATGACCAATCAAAAATTGGAGAAACAACAAAAAGAGAAAAGTGGATCGATAGAAACATGCAATGAGCCTCGCTGACCAGAGCAGGCTGGGGGTCTGCGACGAAAATTCGCCAATCATAGGTCCTAGGTCCCTGAGCTGTATCCTTGATAGTAATGACAGGAAACTTGGTTCTTATGCATGAATGCGATCTTGGTGGGAGCGTTAGGACTGTTGTGGCATGTTAGCCCGCGGTCATTCTTTTTTTTTTCACGCACCTGGACCTTGGCGTCGTATCCGAATGTGGTTCGTATGTGCTGTAAGACCGTAGATCGCCGTTAAAGGTCTCTAAACGATTTTCAGCCAAGTTTGGGATACGCATCTGGTAGAAGAATGTCCAGCATCTTGCAATGGGGTCGCGGAGATAGAATTCCGAAGGATCGGAGTGAGCCAATCTTCTCCAAGTGAAATGCGAGTTCCTGACTGGTGGAGCTCGATTTCAGGTGAACGTGAAGCTCCTTCATCAAGCCCATGATGTATGATGCGTCGCGACGTCCTTCCAGTACATGCCTCGATCCAATACTCGAGCACCCTCGAATTCGTTCGCGACTGGCCAATGCGGGTGCCCAAAGCGGCGGCACAGAGGGCGCGCGCGTCAAGGATAAGACTGGGAAAACGCTGATAACGTAGTGAAACGCTGACGGTGAGCTGAACAAAGGTTCACTGGGGCTGCTCTCTCCGCGGTGCTGATCTGCTCTCACATCGAGAGCAGGAAGGTCAAACCTAATTTGCTTGCTACCGCAGGAAGCCACGTCACATGGAGCAACCTATACGCTATGTTGCAAAGGGGAACGACACGCGTCATGGATGTGAGATAACAATCATACATAGCAGCGAAACCACGGTACTGCATGGTATGAAATATGGTTGCGTAGGAGACGCTGTTACTTTCCATCGCTGCAGGTTGGAAAGCTCGTCTTCGATGCTTCGATGTGTCGAAAGGTGTAATACTCGATGACATTTGCCTGCAATGAGGTCACATTCAAGTTGGGCTGGAGATATCTTTTAGACAACAACAGCAATGTGGAAAATGTAATCATCGACCTACCAGGTACCCAGCCACGGAGTCATAAAGCTTATCCCGCTTTTAGGACGGTCAGCTGGCCTCATTGGAAATCCAACCTCGCCTCCCAGTTCAGTCTCTCGATGCCGCACAAACCTTCCGGTGTCGAGATGGCCAATTCTTGTCACGACCCCAGCACCCAGTGATGAGACGTAATTTTTCTCGACCAGCCGATGCAACCACTCTTTGCCCAGCAACTCCGACTTCTGCGGCCAGTGATCCTAAGGACGATGAGCGCTGTACATTCAAATGTAAGAGTGTGCCATTGCGTACGTGATGTACCGATTCCTTAGGTATGGAAGGTGCCCTCTTCTCTGTGGTCGGCGCACTGGAGCGACATGAGCGGTGATGTTGGAATCAGGACCCTGCGTTGGAGTGCCTTTGATGCCGGCGGCATCTTATTGACGAATATCGACGATGAGGCGCGTAGATGGCGTGCTGGTGTGCTTTGATTCTCAGCTGGCTGGATATAATCTTTCGGTTCCGCAGGGACATCGAAGCCAATCAGATTTCTGCTCACCGATCTTGGGGGCCATCGAGCAACCGAAGATGACCTGCTCCGCATTCCCCGTAATACACCAAATCGTATTGAGTACAACTCCTCACCCTATAACATCAATATCATTAGTCTGACATTGAAGGCGAGACAGACAAACGTGCCAAGATATTGCAAGCGCAAGGGTGGCCAGCGCGGTGATGTGACTAAAGCTGCATCTTCAAAGGTGCCGACAATTGTACATTTCGTGCGAGCGGAAGAGTCATGGTCCTTGTGATATTTTTTCATCCTCTGTGACAAGGTCTTATGACCCTTTTTTCCGGGCTAGGAGATTTTTCTTTGTGGTGAAGTCATACCAGTGTGGCCATGGCTAAGTCGGGCAACCCATGGACTGGTCGAACGTGGTACGTGGATGGTGCCTCAAGCTAAAATTATTTTTCGTCGCGAAGGGAATCAAAAACGACGAACATGCCGAAAAACCTATGAAAACGAATATTTGTCCAGTA
Source organism: Auricularia polytricha (assembly GCA_003316125.1). Classification (NCBI taxonomy): domain Eukaryota; kingdom Fungi; phylum Basidiomycota; class Agaricomycetes; order Auriculariales; family Auriculariaceae; genus Auricularia; species Auricularia polytricha. Next base: position 8,529 of record QFEN01000449.1, read on the forward strand.
ATCGCCACTGAGTTATGTGCACTACCATAGGACGATGACATGGCCAGGACTCGGAGAACAGCATAGGTAATCGGTAGAAATGAGCGAGTGGGATATTACCGCTAATGGCTGCACCTCGGAGATCAAAACCTTCATTCACACCACTGAACCGCAGACTCGGACTTCAACACGCTGGCGACTTAGCCATGTCATCTAATGATCCTGCATATTTTATGGACCGTCAATTCTTCTTCTGGCGCTGGTGACGACAAGGACTGAAAAATGTGGTTGAAAAATGTCATTCTAGTGAGTCTAAAACATAAGAGCTGCGGCGGGCACTGAGACACCTCCTCAGCTTCTCTCTTCAATCAGCCATGGTCCCTGAATATTCTACGGAGAAAAATATCGATGAACGATATCCACAACAAACCACAATTATGATTGGATATTTTCAGGCAACAAGAGCCTCATCATGAGCGTTTCAGACTGATCACGACGTCCACGACCAGGTTGAATGTCATGCAAACTGGTTCGTAGCTTGCCAATCTGCGATCACCGTGGAACTGCTAGAATGGAATGCCCGAGGCCAGAACATGCCTCGATGTTCTGATCTCTCGAGATAGATAACATTAGGTCTTCAAATCCGTCACCCACATGAGGTGGCCACAGGGCAACTCTCACGGCCATCACTTTTACAGAGCCTTGGCCTTCCTGAGCTGGAGGGCTGAAAGCAAGTCAATCGAGATTGAAGGGGAATTTGAGCCCTTTGCCCAATGTGGTAACATCGAGCATCGATGCTATCGCACAGGATCCCCAAAGTCTGGGCACTGCGGTACGTAGCTTGCTAATCATGTCCTAAGATATATGGTATTGTATCGCGGTCTTTCTGCAAACGGGGGGACGCAAGGTTAAACAGCAGTTAATACGGCAGTCACTCAGTAGCAGTATTGAAAACCAGTGCAATCCGTCCACGAGAGGGACTCCCCATTGCTCTCAAAAAGGGGTTAAACAGTCATGCTTACTTTGAAGTTTCTTTTCTTGTCCTTATCTTCTCATCCCAGGGTTTCAAGAATCAGCATGATTCAGGATACCGCTTGACCACAGGCCCACGGAAAAATTCCGAGCTTGCATTAAGGTGGCCGTAGATGCTTGCGGAAATGAGCATGACATCAAGGGTGTGGGTGCACCTTCGAATAAACGCCGTTTGAAAAGGCCCAAGCTGCATTGGGTCGTCGTAACGCGCCCTCCTGCAAAACCCTTTAGCTTGATGTGCCTAAAAAAATGCTGATGTGTCATGTAGCCTGTACCATACCAATTTAGCACGTACTAGTACTGGGGGGATGATGTTTTGATCTTGCACCCGGGCGTAAGTAGCTGTAAGCTTATCAGGGATTGAGGGAGGTCGAGACTGATCGAATAACGAAACCGTTCAGTGTGCGCAATAAGACGCTGAAAATTTGTGGAAGTTAATTAATCAGTTTATGTTAACAATATCTACATATATACACATGTCAATGAACCTTAAGTTTAAATTTCAAGCTTCAAGGGAGGTGGATGACTTTTCTTAGGATCAAGGAATAGATCGATTTTGGGATTCGGCTGTGATCAGCGCCACACCTGATTGGCAACGCATCGATACCATCTTGCAACCTTTACCACTCTTTTGTTCCTTCAGTCTGCGGTGCCGAATACAGGAGCATGCGCTGTCAATTTGTTTCCGATTTCTGCGGTAGATATCTGCCTTGCTTGAGCGCTCGAGCCCCCGCATGGTCTATATTCGCGTCACAGAAAGTGTTCGAAGCGACTTCCGTGCTTCCTCGCGAAGCGAAAACGACAACCCAAACTTGAATAATGAAATTATATATATATGCGCTCCGCACGCCGTCGCGGCGCCTTTTCGTCAGATTATCATCGGTTTTGTTTGGCCCTTGCACATTCCGATATTTCCGTACCCGCAATCAAATCGCCATCGCAAATTTTACCGGTATCTGCAACTAAGAATCACGCACATGCGGCCATCCGTTTGGCAGGACAAATCTCAAGGGCTTACAGATTACGGTCGGAAGAGTGCAGTGTTACTTTTGATTTGCCTACTAATCCACCAGCATAATCGGCTCATCGACCTGCGTACCTGAGGTTATATCAATAATTAAAATCGTTTATTGTTTGTGGGATTATCATACCTAATAAGGGAGATGATGTAATCAGTATCCGAATCGAAGGTCCACTGAAACCAACCACCTCGACCTTCTCTTGATAAGTAGGTCGTCCCGGACTCGCTCCATTGTATTCACACGTGAAGGTGCAGGAGAGCCGGGAATTCATTTACTTATTTGCAAGCATCACTCCTCAAAACCCGATGAGCTCCACCGATCACCTTAACCTCTTCCCTCCTCTCATTCAAGTTGGACACGCTGAACAGTTCATCCAGTCGGGAAAGACAATTTTGTCCGCTCAATCGCCTTTGAACCAATCGTATGCTGTATTTCCGTCTGCCCGAGTAGGTTTTACACCGTCAATTACTTTGACGAAACGCCAGTTCATTATTTGTGCTAGAATGGTGCTCCGAGCATAAAAGTCAGTGGTACGGAAGAACAGCCCATATTCTTTGCGAGCAGTGAAACTTCGCCATCATCTGAAAGACGACTGGTGGGTCCATATGGTTGATACTCTATAACACGCGTTCATGTTTGGATAGTTCATCGGAGATACATCCATAATCTTTGCTGCGTTACAAAACTTGACTAACACCGCTCAAAGCCGGGGACAGGAATGGTATTGATCGCTAGACTATTTGTTATACATACTAATTCCGTTCCACATTAGGTTACACAGTCAGGAAACCCATAATGTGATCAGAAAGCTAACTCTGGACTATGTTAATTTTACCAGAGAGTGCTGGATACACACCTCGGTGAGTATTCGCATGTTGTTTCACCATGAAATGTTGATCGGGAGGTAGCAAATATCTGTTCAGTCTCAGGGTTCCTCCCATTTTTCTGGTAATCATTATCGCAGCTTATACACGTGTCTTGCTCTATTTGCTGTGTTATACGTACCCGAGTATGGGTACGAAGATGCACCAGTAGGTGACGATTTAATGGAGTGGCTGAATGTCCACTTCATCGAACCTTCCACGGAGGAGGGCGATCACCTATCAGGTCTGGATCATCCTTGGGAAGATGAGACATTCTGGCCGTATCTTGTCAGGTAAGATCCTATTTTAGTGATGATTAACAAGCTAATATTGTACAGGGTGACTTTGAGAGGTCTTTCCAAAGCCGCAACCTTCTTTCTCGCAACACTATCATCTCACCCGTCCGACAACCTCCGCCGGCTTGCTCAACAGTTGTCCCCATTGCTTCAATCTCAGCCTCACCTTCAGTCTTTTGAGGCGGAGCGTGATTTTGCATATGCTTCTCACCGGTGGAAGGATAAGGTGAAAGCTCTGCGAATTGAACTGGACAGTGTTTCAGAATCTGATCGGCATGACGGGATTGAAAATTGGTGGGATCGTCTAAGTGACGTTGTTGGTGTACTAGAAGGACGCAGCGAAGTCATTCGTCGTGTCTGCGAAGATCTTGGCGCGGACTGGAGAGAAATTTCTGTCTCATGGGGTGTATTTGCCGATGCAAGACTACGAAGACAGGATTTACCGTACGTCACCCCCTTTCAAGACCGAATCTATATTGACGTTTTTCGAAGTGAGGTTGTCTCTCAGGTCCTTGATGACATGCCCCAAGATCCGACGAATTTGGAAGATATGGTACATGCAGCGCTGTTCAGTGGTGACCCTGCCAAAGCACTGTCCCATGCAGCGCAGCTCGACCCCTGGCTTGCTGCGCATATGGCAGATTTGATGCAAGCATTATCTTTAATCGAAAAGGATCCCAATGAGGAGTATGTGAAGTCTTTTTACTGGGGACAACAGTGCTTATGCCTTCTGCAGCTCAGGTCTCAATATCCGAGATTTTTACGTGCTCGGCTATGCACAGTACCTTCATGCTGATCCTGCGCTTTGGAGAATCACTGTGGCGTACATGTTCTCTTGTGGAGAGACTGGTGTCAGAAGTGCAGACGAAGTGTTAATGCACGTTCCGCTCAAGTTGCGTTCTGGCGGGTCAATTACCCATGGCCAAGGGGAGCAAAATGGCGCCGGTAATTTAAAGTCTGGAGATCTTGCTGGTGTGGTAAAAGACATCAATGCGACGTGCTATGAATATCAGCGGGAGGAAGTCCGACGAACGATTTGTCGCGTATGCATTATCTCCAATTTACGCCAATTGTGTTCACCATGTTTTCACACAGATAGCAGCTCAGACCTTCGTACAAGAAAAGGAATATGGACTCGCACTTTCGTATTCCTCCTCAGCGGAAGACTGGCCTGGACTAGGTCGCGTGGTTGATCGCGTTTTACAAGAATATATCACTGCAGGTATGAATTGTTGTGAATCTGCTTGTTTGGAGTTGACCGAAGTATCATCAGGACCGGAACAATTCACCCGTTACGTGGCTGGCATCGCACCATCACTCCAGGCACTTCGGATGCAGTCCGGTGCACAGGGCATCTTCATTCACCGCTTGATGTTCGCTGTTCGTTACGCCGAGTTCCATCAGCGCCTGTGTAATCAGGATCTGCAAGATGCTGCTTGGGATCTTATATCGATGTTCCAAGACGGGCTTGCTCCAAAATTGTGGTGGGCGGTACTATTGTGTGATTCCCAACACCTTCTGCAGCATGGTACGTAAACAGCTCCATGTGCGCGTGCCGAGTGCCTGATTTTTCTGCTAGACGGCACATTACTCTTTCCGTACGCAAGCGCGTGCATTCTGCTACAGCATCTGGAAGAAATTATTGCGCGAACTGATCAAGGATCCGGCGATGAGTATCTCCGTGTCTTGATCTCAAAGCTCGGTTCTGGTGGGACGACCGAGGCACTCCATGCACTCCAAGTTGTACGGCTGGCACTGGCGAAGTATTTTGCCAGATGCACGATGATTGGCACTGGGGGGAAACAGATCTTGGAGCGCAAATTCATCACTGCGGTGTGACACTTGATTTTTGCGTCTTTGCAGTCATCGTGATTGATTGACACTATGGGTTAGTACCACTTTAATGCAGCTTCAAAAAGTGCATGTGCTGTTCGAAAGGCAAACTTTCGTACCGCTGGCTATCTGTGCTCAGTGTGTATTTTTCGGTATACCTAGGCAAACCTTGAGCCCCATCTCTTAGTTGTTCTGGTTCGCCCGACTGGAATTTCACGATTTTTTCCACCCTCTCACACTCAAAGTGCGTCAGGTTCGTCCAATCGTCGTGGAACATTTAAATTACGGTGCCGAACAAGTTATAGTAGAAGAGCGCTAAAACCTTCGTGGGACCTCATTTAGTCCGAGGCCATCGAGGAGGTTTGATCCAGAGTTCCTGATGGCTCGTGTTAGACATTGTGTGTATTCAACGAGGATACCTGATTGTCGATTATAGCATGCGAAGCCTTGACGATCTTGTCTCGGCCCGTGCCTGTGAATCGGCATGCGGTTGACGTGACGGGTAATACCAATGCGTTCTTGCGTGGCCACTCAGTAACATGAAAGCGGCGTGGCTAACCCACCTTACAGCTTCTCAATCGATGTTGTGAGCCTCTCTATTTCTGTTCAATATAACCTGGATTGAGCCTTATCGACAGGTTGCTTGCCGCTGGCTGGTGAACATCCCTAGGGTCGTGCTCTTCCTACCGTTCACTTAGTGATCGCCGAAATAGTGAATACAGCATCAATACAACTAGTGGTGGTATCGCCCCTTATTGTCACTGATGATCCGCTCCGCAGCGGAAGATGATCTTACACTGGATCGTCGGCAGATTGCATTTGTTTTCTGGAGAGAGCCATGACCCGGGGCTCTGGTGGAGGTGGCAATAGCCGAACCCAAAGCAGCTCAGTGGAGCGAAGCTTTTTTTGCGATCGCGAACTAGATTACACTGACCCGTGGACCCAAGAGCACAGCTGACGAAACTCAATTAATACATCCATCATTTTTGCGGTCAGGTGAGTTTATGTTGATTTGGTGATGTGTAGATCACAAAGTGACTTATAACCCAGCCCTCCATGCTAATCAGAAAATTATTCGTCTGCGAATCTCTCCTGAAATGTGCTACAAAATTATTCAGTACGCAGAGTACAACTGCAGCCACCAAACGGTTACTAGACAGCAAGTGGTATGTATTGACTACAGTGTACAGTCCATCGATATCTGATCGTTGCGCAGATCGACTGTCGCAAGAGAGACTGTCGTTTCAGTCCATCGCATCAGACGGGGATGCACAGTTGCGGATCTTCTTGCGCTCAAACGTCAGTATCTTACTTGACAAATCGGACTCCGAACTCACGACCACCAGAATGTTTCCTGATCAAGGATTAATCATGGAACAATTCAATACCCCTTGCCCGCGTTGTGGGGGGGTGACGAACGGTCACTGAAGAAGCTAACGATTCATATATTTACCCTTCGTTCTGTGTTCGTGTGTCTGGTTTGGTGATACTACATACGGCACTCTTTTGGGTTACTAAGTTACTAAATCATGGCTACGCAATTTAAGCGAAACTTATGCTTGCTGAAGAGGTAGAAGAGATTGCTATTTCACACAATGAAACAGTTTTGTCAATTTTTCTTGTGCCTTTGCAATTGCACAGGGGACCTGCACCAACGCTCTCCGAACGACATAAGCCTGTTCTGGAAAAGTTACATAATCCGTGATAGTTGTTCCGAACATTAGAGGACTCACGGGATCCTTGCAATTGCTCGCCATCTTCCCGAGCCTGTACAACCCGCGTTGAATGTAGCCATGGCTGACGAAGGCTACTCCTCGACTGCTTGGGAATCGACTGATAATTCCGATGCTAATGCCAGCCAGACTCCGCCTTACGGCCTATTCCAGCCTCAGAATACCCCGTCTCTTATTCACGAATCCGCCACTGCTCCTGCCTTGTCGTCATTATCAGTTAAACCATCATCGCCTCCTCCCAGGTCAAGTTCAGACTCGCTGGGTCGATCATCCACTTCGAGATGGCGGGATAGCGTACCGGTGACGATTGAACGCAAGGATACACTATCCATAATCCCGGGCGACGCTGTCAGTCTTGTGGAGACCAGTTTTGACGAGAATGTATTAAGAGTGTTATGCGAGCTGGACGTAAGTACTTCAAACATTGTGATATTTGCCGTGTTCATGTCTTGACACCGCCTAGTGTGGTGTACCTTTACTACTGGATCGGATTAAACAAAGCATGGTCTCGTGTCGTGTGAGTATTATTTCGATTTGTCGATTTGAAAAGAGATTATATGACGTTCCTTTGGTCCTCAGGAAGCTTCAGTTTTCTTCAAGAAAAGAGCGGTTTTGGAAGATGAGTATGGGAAGAGTTTGCAGAAGCTTGCACGAACCACATCCGAGGTCTACTCTATGAATGACGGGAAAGCTGGGTAAATATGGCCCGAGCACTATTCGTGTGTCACTAATCACAATCCATAGGTCTTTCGTGGGTGCTTGGCAGTCATCCATGAAAATCCACGAAGTTATGGCAGAGAACAGGATTCGTTTTGCACAGCGGCTAAATGAGATGAGCGATGAGCTGGCTTCGCTCGCAAAGGAAGTGGACAAGAATAGAAAACAGGTGCTTCACATCGTTCCACATGAAGGTCATATCTTGACGTTGCTTAGACTAAGGAGCTGGCTAGTCGCTACGAACGCGCCCTTCAGGAATCAGAGTTGAATATGGAAAAGTCCAAAAATCGATTGGAAGTCTCATCGGAGGAACTTGAGCGAGTTTTGCTCCAGAAAGAGGGGGAGTCACTCAAGGACGGTGGTTTGCAGGCCAAGAACCAAGGAGGAGTCGCAGGTAAACGAGCACTTGGGAAAGCAGTGGCTAAAGGTGGGCTTCTGCTCAAGGGGAAGAATCCTGGAAACGTAGGCATTGGTTTTGCTCTCACGACAGACCCTCACTCGTCATTTCAGATACAAAGACAAGAAGACGACATCCGCATACGTGTATCGAATGCATCTGACCTATACCGCAAGGCACTTACTGATACCCAAGCAATGAGACAAGAATACTTTAATTTCCAGTTGCCTCGGATACTGCGTGTTGAGCAAAATTTACCGCGACGTCGTGATGGAGCTGATATAATTTCATAGGCTCTCAAAGAATGTGCTGACGAAATAGACCTCGGGACACAATATCATTTGACGAGATATGCATTTTTATTCGAGAGCATTGTTTTAAGCGACGGATCAACCCTTGTTCCAGTAGGGCCAGAAGATGGTGAGATCTCATCAGCCACAAATTAATACATACTAAACGTCTTATCATACATTAAATAGGCATCGGCCTGAAATCTACGATCGAGTCTATTGATAATCGAGCAGACTTCAAGATCTACATGCAAAACTATGCGTACGCACGTGGCGGAGCCGCTCCTCGTGGTCCGCGACGCGAAGGTCCAGCAGAAGAAGGTTTTGTACGTCATCCATGTTTTCCTTTTGGTATTTGCACCGACCCGACTATCAGCTGCCACCATTGCCGACCCACGGGGGTGGCGCATATTCTACTGTTCATACCAATGTTCCGATCGGCAATGGTCACAACTCCCACATACCTGATAAGGGTCGGCCAACATTCGGCGTAGATCTTGCAGAGCAGATGGCGAGAGACAATGTTGAACTTCCAGCAATCCTCGAAAAGTGCTGTGCTGCTATTGAAAAGAATGGCCTTAAATCGCAAGGCATCTATCGAATCAGTGGCATGGCGCGGAAAGTCGCTTCACTGAAAGAGCGTTTAGACAAAGGTTCGCATTCGTTGATTCCGTTCGATCATCAAAGCCTTACGGCTATCTCCGCAGATATGGATTCCGTCAACTTGGATTCGGAAGAATGGATATCTGACATCAACAATGTCACAAGCGTCCTCAAGATGTGGTTCAGAGAGCTTCCTGATCCGCTACTAACATCAAACCTGCATCAGGGCTTCGTGGAAGCCGCTAGTAAGTCATCCGTGCTAGGCAAATATGGCAACTTCTCACAGGAGTTCCAGAAATCGAGAACGATCGCCTGCGGCACATACGCTTACACGAGCGAGTTAACGACTTACCGGACCCGAACTACGCTACACTCAAATTTTTTCTGGGGCACTTACACAAGTGTGTTTACCCTTGTCTTCATTTATCTGCACTGATCAATCAATTGGCCCCGTGCTGCAGGATTGCGGAGTATGAGGCAGACAATTCCATGTCTGTCCAGAATCTTGCCATTGTTTTTGGACAGACCCTCTTTGGTCAGATGATCCCTGGGAACGGCAGTCTTTTGGGTCATGGGAATGGGGGCATGGCAGATGCTCCCTTTCAGAACAAGGTGATTATCAAGCCTTGATCATCGATTAACTCATTGCTCAGCTTTGTTACGTTAATTCATACCGGACAGGCGATCGAGACAATCTTGGAACACTACTCCGATATCTTCGTTGATGACGCTGAAGTGGGGGCTTAGGCTCTCCCCCTCAGGCAGCCAGCTTGCCGTGGTTTCCCCTTTCCCTCTCGTGATACCCATTAACTTCCGCAGGCCATGGTCATCCACTGGTTGGCTTTAGCTTTGGTCCTGGAGCAGATTTCTAGTCACTCGTTTGATATAATCGTTTGGTTGTGATTCTATTTATCCATGCGTACTCGTTCGGACCGTGATGTTATGTATGTACTCAGCCCTCAAGTATGTACTGTGTATCACTTATAATTAGTTTGGGAGATCAGTGGATCGGATTGAATGACATGACATTGATATTGTATCTCACTTATCTCGCTTATAAGCAACAATAACAAATTCGACAGACCAGCCCTGTGAACGATGGGGTGCTTACTTCGCCGGAGGAGCTATTTGAGCTGTGGGTCAACGTGAGCGAAGATCTGGTTCCTCGCCTCATATTGGCCCTTCCTGCACTTCACTTAGATCACCTCACTCACTCATCGTCATTAAATATTCCCTGTGGTGTAAACAACAGCTTAGACGATCGACAACTAGAATGACACAACTCAGTGCGGGACTAGGAGTGGGCGATCTTAGAAACAGGACGGTGAAGCGCATTATTTTGATACTTTTATTATGCATAACATAACTCCTGCTCCAAACCCATGCAGATAGTCCAAGCCAGCTTTCCCGCACTCCAAAGCGTCCAACTAGACTTCGCCTTTGAGTCTGATGCGCTTTCACGCACACCGTTCGGTTGATGGCCACATCCGCCCGCACGACTATTGAGCCGTAGGATTACGCGATCTTCGTTATATACCGTGAGTGCTTACGCCAATGATTTTGCGGGCAGTAGTGGACATCGGGAGCACAGCGATGCGAACCACAACAATTATGTATAATAAATTGATTGGGGTCAGGGGTCAGGCCTGGTCAGAGCTTTTTGCTAAACAGGTGTTGCGCTGGCCAGATTCTACTGCCATGACGGTCGTCAAAAATCGCTTGGATGTTGCAATACTCGCGAGTCGCTTGTGTTCTCGGTAGTCTAGGGGTTGACTGGTTTATTTCACGGTAGCCAGCGTCTCCGTGCAGTGACAGTCGGCGAATAATCGAACACAGGGTTCATATAACTTTGACTGCGGCGAGAGCCTGCCGAGGTTGGTTGCCCGCCTTGCACCGCTACCTGTATGATGTGAAGAAGGATTTGGGAGCGGGATTGGCAAACGAAAGAGAGAGAGAGAGAAACGAAACCAGCTGGACCTGAAGCTAAAGATTGAAATGGCCGACAAGCAGAGCGCTGGAAGCAAGGCTATGACACCCTTGACAAAGATCATCACATTGGTATTAGATACAATGCGCATTCCGAGGTGAAAAACGCTATAGATCGGGTAACGGCTCGGGACGCGAAACTCGAGAAATTTGCCTACATCCAATGCACACAAAGACCTTGGGTGTTGGCGGTATGAATGAGGTGACATTACGGTGAGCTAAATGCACCCCAGTTTCATGAGAGATGGTGAATAGGGGGAACGAAGTAACGGGCGCCAAAGTGACCGTTCGTTGTCCTGGGCGTCTATGGAAGCACAAGACGCAAAACATGCACCATTTCCGTTTAAAGCAACACACCGACGATCCCTCCGCGCAAGTCGACCTCAACCGTGCTTAACACCACCAACCACCAGTAAATGTCGAAGCTCATTCCAAGTACCACACCCCTTCGAGAGTTTGAAGGTCATGAAGACTTGGTAACGGCAGTCGCAGTGTTTCCCGATAGACGACGCATGGTCACTGGTTCGGGTGACAAGACACTTCGTCTGTGGGACTTGAAGACGGGTAGTATGTTGAAGAAGATGGAGGGGCATAACAATGGGGTGTTGGGATTGGCAATATCACGAGATGGGCAACTGATAGCAAGCGGTGATGAGAACGGAGAGCTCATCGCCTGGCACGGAGAAACTGGGGAATCTCTCACTGAGACTCAAGTCATCAAAGCCCACTCCAGTGCGATGGTCTCGCTGGACTTTTCTCCGGATGGAACAGTGCTGGCCACTAGTTCATGGGACTTTAAAACGACGAAGCTGTGGTGCACCAAGACATGGCAGTTAAAAGGAAATCCAATCGAGTGCAGTGGTGAAGTCAACTGCGTTCGGTATTCGCCGTCTGGCCAACTTCTTGCAATTGCAACAGACAGCAGCATCCAAATTTATAATGCAGGTACAAGGGAACGCGTCGCAAAGTTCAAGGGTCACACATCATTCAACGTGACGCTCGCGTGGACGCCCGATGGTACGCGCCTTCTTTCAGCGGGAAGTTATGAAGATCCCAGTATACGAGAGTGGGATGCATTGACCTTGCAGCAGGTTGGTGATCCTTGGACGGGCCATACTCACGTTGTCTACGCCATTGCCATCCATCCTGCTGGCACACTCATCGCTTCCGTATCTCATGACAACCATGTCCGCCTCTGGTCGTTGTCAGATCGACGAACTATTGCCATCTTCCAGCATTCATTCTCGACAACATGCATTACTTTCTCCATTGATGGCAAGCACATTCTCAGCGCAGGTCTCGGTAAAGTGATTTCACAGTGGGCAGTACCCGACGACGTTAACTCAAAGGCATGTTTTCACCCTTGACTCTTTATAATGTAATTTGATTATATTTCATGCTACAGATCCTCACCATCAATACAGCCGCCCGCAATGCATGCATAGCGGGGGACTTGTCTACTGCTGAAGACCTATTCACACAAGAGATCAACACCAATGCCAACTCCTACACCTCGTATGCCAACCGCTCATTCGTTATGGCACGCAAACACCACTGGGACCGTGCGCTTCAGGATGCAATCAAGGTCAGATATACTGACTCATTATGGGTGCCTTATGAAAGTCTCATTGTTGTCGTGACGTAGTCCATCACCCTTCAGCCCTCACTGACAGGCTATATCTCCAAGGGCATTGCCCTCTGCGGAAAACAGCATGTTCGAGATGCGAGGACAGCATTTGACGTCGCGTTCATGTTCGCGAATGAAGATTCCATAATTATTCATTTCATTCTCTTGCTGAAGGCATGTTTATTATATTTTATCTTACATACTCCGTGCTTCATTGCATTTTCTTCTAGGCCATCGCTATTTTCAATGCAGGTCAACATGACGAGGCATTTTTAGGCGTCCGAGAACTAGCTACTGCTTGTCCGAACAATGATACTCTTGCATGTCATGTCGTGCAAGTGAGTCTCATGTCCTTGATGAAATCTACATTCGTGAATTAACACTGATATTTCTGAACTTCCTACCATCAGGCATATATGTATGTTCGACTTGGAATTGATGCCATAAATGACGCGCGTCACGACGAAGCCGCCGACCACTTCACTGCCGCTGTCAACTCCGGCGCTTTCTCATCGACATTCATTCATGACATATATGAGGACTTTGTTGTGGTACGTTAAGTGAAGATGATGCATCCAAACATGCATGTCATAACTGTGTACTTTGTCTAGCTCTTCGGCTGGGATCTCGAGTCCTTGTGGCTGACTGCACACCAGAATCAATGTGATGCACTCCTTCAGGCAGGTAGACTTCAAGATGCCGTGAAATCATACCAATACATGATGGATATGAGTGACAAATATACAAAGACCAACTGCCTTGACTGGTCCAACGGTAAGTTAGAAGCCATAATTCTATGCAGGCTACAATTCTCACCCATATTTCACTCAGTTTTTAAGCAAAAATGCAGTGTGCTCTGTGCTGCTGATGGAGATGCCGCCCTCACTGTGAGCGATTATGACAAGGCTGTTGACCTATACTCGGCGGTGATCAACCTGAATTCTGCATCCAATGCCGCCTTTGCAAATCGCAGTAAGGCAAAGTTGGGAAAAATGCTATGGATGGAAGCACTTCTTGATGCGCAAAAGGTGCGATGGCATCTATCATTTCATAACCTGTGCTCATTGTGGCGATGCATAGGTCATTGAACTCGACCCTTTATCTTATCTTGGATACAATTTGAAGCACGTAGCGCTTCATGGTGCACGACGCTATGATGAAGCGATCCAGACCTTCCAAACAATGCTCTGCAGATTGGACAATGCTCTTCATGCTCAGACACGAAGTAAGCCTCTGATAACACATACATCAACGTATTTAACTCAGTCTCCAGAGCTCCGCCATCAGTATCTCAGTCTATCTGAAGCAGACTGTGCTATTCAAAAGGTCATTGATGCCGAACTCGATAATGCTCCGCTTCGTGTACTCGACACCACCACTGGGCGCCTATGTGATCGAGAGGTGCAGATAAGCACCTTCAAGATGAGCATAGAGTACAAGGAGCTTGTGTCATCAATGATCGCGCATCCAGACCTCCAAATAAAGCGCGTCGAAGAAGTGGTGGTGACGTACTTCCAGTATGCCATGCTATCACACAGGTGGGAAGGAAAGGAGCCCACGCTGCAGAATATCCAGGGTAAGGTCGTTTACGAGCTGGATCCGGTCGGCAGCATCATGAAGTTGCAGTCATTTTGCAAAACTGCTCGTGATGCGGGGTATCGCTGGGCATGGAGCGATACATGTTGCATCGACAAGAGCAACCATGTTGAGCTCCAAGAGTCGGTCAACTCCATGTTTGTCTGGTATCACCACTCCGCGCTCACGGTCGTCTACCTGTCGGATGTTCCGCCTTCGTCAAAGTCGGGCGCACTGGCGAAGAGCGCTTGGAACACGCGCGGATGGACGGTTCAAGAATTCCTCGCTCCAAAATTCATTCTCTTTTACCAGAAGGATTGGACTCTGTATCTTGACGATCGCACTCCCAACCACAAGGAGTCCGTCGCAATCATGCAGGAGTTGGAGGACGCGACGGGCATCAATCGACAAGCCGTTGTGGCCTTTCGTCCTGGGATGAGAGGCGCCCGAGAGAAACTCCAGTGGGCGTCGACACGTATTACCACATTGCAAGAAGACATCGCATACTCTTTATCTGGCATCTTCGGCGTCCGCCTACGTGTTGATTATGGGGAGAAGAAGCAATATGCGCTCGGGCGGCTCCTGCAGGAAATCATAGCTCAGTCGGGTGATATCACTGCCCTGGACTGGATCGGAGAACCATCAGAGTTCAATAGCTGTCTACCAGCTGACATGACTTCATATGAAGCTTCACCGTGCAATCTGCCATCTTTATCTGAAGATGAGATCCTGTCATCGGTCTCCTCGTTGCGAGGTGTTGTGGCTCAAGAGTCGGCTTCAAAATTGTATCAGACACTTGACTCCCTGAGTGCTCCCCGTTTTGCACACCGCCGGCTGCATCTGCCTTGCATTGTGTTTCCTGTGACAGAAGTCAGGCGGAGGCCTGGCCGAGACCAGAACACGCGGATTTATGATGTCAAGGCAGACGGACTTCATGACCTACATATCACCATGAAAGACAAGTTGATTCCGTTCTCGCCAGCAAGGCCGCCTCCCACTTGGCAGACAATCTTACTCGTTCGTCCCTGGAGTCGCCATCTCCTCGAGCTGCATGAACCTGCAGACGACACACAGAGCATGGAAGATTGGTCCGTGTCCGGATCTCCGTTGCACGATTCACCCCCTGCACAAAATGGGCCGGTTCATTCAGAGTCTCACTCGCAAGCATTGCGATTGATCGTTTGCCTTGGACAGCCCTTTGGCGCATTTTTTCTAGCGCGGCAGCGCGACGGAGAATTCAAGAGGATCGCGTCGGATCATGATATCATTGCACAGGTTAGAGACATGACTGCTGTTAGCGACATGATGGACATCAGGATATTAGAGGTACTATAGCTGCATGTATTCTTGTAAAGACAAGCTGAGCGGTTTTGGTTTGTACCTTGACGAAAATACCACAACAAAACTTGGAATCAAGAAAAAACCCAATTCTCATGCTCCCTACCAGAGCTAATTGAAACTCTGTGATTGATGTCTGATGGGGGGACAAGCAATCCCTAGATCGAGACAGCGCTGAGAGAGAGCATGGGAAAAAAAGAAGAGTCGGAACCACCGTTGTGACCGCATGAAGCCCGGCTTGTTGTTCTTCAAACTGCACAGGCTGACCCCCAAAAAAATTGATGGTGACCAGGTCCCACCGTGCAGTTAATTGTATTTTCAAGCTATGAAAAAGACGTGTGTCTGAGAATCTATTCACAGCACTACCACAGGTGAGGGTAGAACATGATGCAGCATGGCACCAGCCAAGGCACAACCTAGGTGCTTCGTCTGCACAGCACTGTTGAGCTGTGAGGATATGATAACGCACCCTTGTACACGCAACTCTCTCGACTCCAAACGAAACATCCAGTCTCTGCTATCAGTCCATCCGTCTCGTTCTTCTGTGGGTCTTCGGAGTCGTGCTTGGCACTGTAGTGAGGTACGAAAAAATGAAATCAGACGACTCTTTGCCGACCAAAATCTTGGGCGTCGAGACGGGGGAAGGTCATGAAGCGGCATTAGTAGCGTATAGCATGTTGAGAGCGCCAAGACGGGGTGCCCATGGTCCAGCACGTGTACTTACGTGGTGAGATACAATGAGGACAATCAAATAAATCTCAAGGGATGAAAAGAAGCTTCTCTCCGACAAGAACAGCGAGCGTCTGCGGTGACCGTTCCAGAACAAAACGGTCAACTTCATCTACCTAGCTTAACCCGACGCTCGTACCTCGCTTTGGGGTAGAATTCCAACCTCTAAAGCTTAGAGAAAGACACCCAAAA